>BGPT01001202.1:3923-18981 GCA_003297045.1 Symbiodinium sp. clade C Y103 | reverse complement strand
TCTGTCCCATTCGTTTGCCTTTGGTTTCAACTTTTCCATTTCGTTCGGGAGGTCCTTCCATTTCGCGCGTTCCTTCTAGCGGGTGGGCGCAAGAGGCCGGAAGAGGCTGCGGATGGCTGCGGGCGCCTGCAAGTAGCTTTAACATGGCGCATTCAAGTTTTAAAAAGGCCGTAGCAATCCGAACTGGTAGTTGCAACACTTGCGGCCACTTGCAACTACTTGCGGCCACTTGCGGCCACTTGCCCTGGAGCCACTTGCGGCCACTTGCGGCCACTTGCAGCCACTTGCGGCCACTTGCGGCCACTTGCGGCCACTTGCCCCAGAGACCACTTGCGGCCACTTGCGGCCACTTGCGGCCACTCGAGTGGCTGCAAGTGGCTGCAAGTGGCTGCTTTTTTGAATTTCAAATACCGCGCGTTTTGCGACCTCAATGTAATATATATATATATATATTCACATATACAGTAAATACATATATGTGAATATACATATTTAATATGATACATGATACATGTGTATATATATATATATGTATATATATATATATGTTCTCTTCCTACCATCCCTGCCTCTCTCATGGTCTTCACTTCTTCGTCTCGTCGGTCAAGTTGCTGTTGCACTTGGTCCTACGCATGGTGTAGGGTTTCGAACAAGATTAGTCAAACGATACTGTATGTGATCATGTCATTCTATAATATATCTATCATCATTCTGCTTTGTAAGAGTATATCTTGTGCATATATATATATATGTACATATATATATATATATATGTATAGATACATGATTATCATGTATATATGTTGATATGATGTATACTTATCTGGGCAAACTACTCATACCTGTCACACCTGAGCAAACAAGGGCTTCCTACTCTGATTTTTGGCCCAAATCACCATTCTTGGCTCCCAGCCAAATTCTCCGAGGAACTCGGATTGTCCAAATTCATGGAGTACGTAGCCCCAAAATCTGGTGTGAAACCTCATTTTCTCTATCAAAATAGAAAAAAACTCAGTTCTTTCATGTTCTGTCCCCGTGTTTTGTTGACCAAACAAACTATTATACTGTCTTTTTGTTGATTGCATTGTTTTTTGCTGGTGCATTCACCAGTTTGAGATGTTTGACCCCATTAAACATCCCATCATCAGATTCTTGCATCATATGGTTCATGTTTTTTTCATTGACCTGAGATTTTCCAAAAAATCGCGGCTACTATTTTTGGATGGGACTTCTTCATCAAATCCCCATCTCCACTGGTGAAATCTTCATCAAAACGGTGGCAAAATCGACATCTTCCGCAATTTGGAGGTTTCCTAAAATATGGAAACCTCAAATCATCCATTTTAGTATAGGATTTCCCATTTTTTAAACCATCCATTTTTGGTTACCCCCATTTCTGCTGAACTCCCACGGAGGTCACCAGGTGTCCCCATCCTCCACCGTCTCCCCAAGGCGTTGGCGGCCACCCACCGCCCCGCGACGCGCCAGGGAGGTCTCCAAATCCAGAACGCGTGACCTTTGCCATCGAAAATGGTGAGTTCACCAGCAACAAAATGGTGATTTATGGCGATTTCATCATGAGAAATTGGGATTGAACCACTAAAATTCTGAGTGAAGTAATGAGCATTGGGATCTAAGCAGTGGAGCTTGTCATTTCACCAAGAAAAAGTCGGGACGTAAGCGAGACGACCAACCAAAATGGAGATTTCGGCACTTTCACCAAAGGAGGGAGAGCCCTCCCAACACAATTGGGATTTAACAAACCAACATTGCGGTTTGAGATGATTTAAGCAAAACATGGGACTTAAGACGGTTTAATGGGAGTTTTTGTACAACAAAATAAGATTCATCAAACACAAAATGGGAATGGAACCAACAAACAATGATTTTGAGCCGGTCAGTAAAAGGTTGTGACCAAGTAAGAAACCGACCGACCATCATTTATTATTCAGAATATATATGAATATATATATATATATGTAATGTATATATATATATATACTGTATTGCAGAAGTCAAGAAGCACATGGGTTTTCAAAGATTTACCCTCTGGTGTCCTCAACCGTGGCTGGCTGGAAAATCCAGCCAAATCCCTTCTATAAACGGAGGTTTATACCTGGGAAAATCATCTATGAATAGATTTAGAGATGTTTAGAGTCAAGGATTCTCAATCGGATAAGATGGTGCAAGCAACAAATTTTGGGAAGTTCATCGTTCACCAACATCTTTTCCGGAATCAGTCAAGAAAATGCTTCAAAAAATGCAGAATTGACAATCAAAGAGGAATCTAGGGATTTCAGCAACATTAAATCGGACAAAATATGAAGTCTAGCAACAGAATGCGAGGATTTGAGCATGTTTGCAATAGTTTGCAATATTGTAGGCAGAAGAAAGGAGCAATTGTATTCAAAATCATCAAAATTTGGATGTAACAAACATGAGGTCTCTATCCATCATCCGCCGAGCAACTCTGTATCCTGCCAACATCCAGCACTGGTTCTTTTCTCCGAGCTACAGTGATCTGGTGGGGTTCCTAACAGAACAAATTCTGCACCGCCACCGACCCCTAACGCTGTTGGCTTCACCAATAGCATCAGGTCCATCTGTGAGGCGTTGCGGCCATTGCCCGCAGCACCATTGGGGGAAAGCCTCAACTTAGAAGGCTCGGTGACTGACAATAGCTCCTGCGATTCAATGGGGTTGGGAAGATCTAAATGGAGCCCTGGGTTTATGCACTGCGTAAGCCATTTCTGGACGTGATCACAGCTTCTTTGCCACGGGGAGATGATGAATATCTTCATGAACCAATTATTAAGTATTTGTGAAGGACATGCATTTGTCAATTCACGAGGATTCAAAGCGACTTTTCCACACAGTCCCCTAGGATTCCTCAGGGTCAATCGCCATAGGATCGTTTTCCCATAAATGCAGCGATAAAAAGGCAACTAGCCAAATCAAACTATGTTGGATTAATCAAATCAAAGTAGAAATATATAGATAAATGAGTTTCCTACTTAACTAAAGTGGTTTCTTTTTCCATCTGGGGACTCCATCATTTCGTAAACTGTGTTTTCATACTGTTTTGATGGGATTTGAACATCCCATGAGCAGAGTGGGATCTAATGGGATTCGAGTTTGAATAAGCCCATCCCCTTTATATTAAACACCCCCTTTCTATGGTCCCCAAATATTGTGTGTATAATATCATCTTATATATATATATATACATATTTATTCATACTTGGTTTCATTCTCTACTAACCAACCATGGTTTCTGGGGTGCTTCATATCGAGGAGATGGGATTCCTACGTATAGCCATTATTCTACACACATTCTGATGATTAACCTCGAAAGTAGCCTATTACTTCCCTTGTTTAGCCAAATTCATGGCCCGTTGCTGGGTTACTCTATCACGATTTCCTGGTAAGAATTTTGTGGGATACCGGTAAGGGTTTGTTTGAGAATCTTGTGATTTCTAACACCAATTGTAACGATTCAAAGGGGCCATGTTTTCAACCTCCCTTGGATTTCGTGTCTTTGTTCTCCATTTCGGATAAACGCATAGACCTACACAGCAATTTCGGATCCTATTGTCAATTGCTCTTGGGACCTCGGTCCCCAGCAGTTATATTTCTGTCTGGTGGTTTAGCTGTGGAAAAAAGTTGTGCTTCAATCCATCCAGAGGGGGAGAAGATTTCACTCGGGGAGAGGATAGAACACGTGCAACCTGTTTTTTTCATTGCATGAAATGGACATTGATTTTTATTCATGACGATATTCACCAACAATGGTTGGTTGTGTCAGCCCATCACCAAAAATAATTCATGTGGTAAATCCAATGATAAACCATCCCCAAAATCACCATAAATGGCTGGTATAAACCATCCCCAAATTGTAGAAACTATTGGGTTTCCCACAGTACTGGTCATTAGGCATTGGTATTTGATGGGAGACAAAGACAACATATATTAAACTACAAACAGTCTGTCGGTCCGCTAGGAGATTGGTTTGTGTGACTATCATCAATCTGTTCCAAAGCATCTTGCAATCCTCCTCGGAAGGCGGCAAAATCAAACATTGATGTTACATACTGGAAACTCAAAACCACCAAACAGTGTTTTTTATTTGCCAATATCCACATCGTCGGCAGAAAAGGCCCGGTGAACTGCATGTGCAAAAAAGACTTGGCCAGTTCCGCTCCAGTAGCAGGTTTGTTTCAGCTGGATGCGTCTGAAAATCGGCTATTGCCATTTGAAACAGGATACTGATGGATACTGATGATTAACCAATGGCAGTGCCAGAAACATTTTCAGACCAATCCCGGTCGCGGTTCTCCGGACGATGCGTTCGTCCATCGATCCATTTTTGTCGCTTCCAACGGAGAAGTCGAAGCCACCCAGGGTTAAAAAAAGGACTCTTCTGGGGATCTCCCTCCGGCCAGCCGAGGGATGATCATTGCTCCCATAGGGGTGTTCCCATGATTTGATATATTCATCATGGCTGGATTCCCATTCAATGGAATGGATGACACTACCCAAGATTACCATGTTTTGAACATGGCTCATCAAAAACACATGCCTTGAACAATATGCTTCACAGCTGTCCTCATGAGATGTTGAAACATCGGCACAAACATGCATATCTAATCTTAAAGCCAATGTTTGTTTTCAGGTGGTTCCTATACAAACCATCATTTCCTGGTGAGTTTCGCACAAAAACAAAAAAACTGGAGTCATTCTTAGTTGGACTCCTTGTTTTTTTTCTTGTGCAAAACATATGTTTCCTTCTATCAAGTCTAGATTCATTGCAACATCCACATCCCGGCGGTTGGCACATGGCTGGAGGGGGCTTCATCTAGACATCCGAAAGGTCGATTTCAGATCAACAAGGTGACGGGTCCAGGCATGGAACGTGGCTTGTCACTATTCTGAGCAAAAAAAATTACAAGTCACTAAGCTGAAATAAGACCCTTTTGGGGAAAAATATCCCCAAAATAAACCATTATTCCAGTGAGGTCGTAGTGAGGTCGTTGTCATTTACCCAGACTATTTGTCTATCTTCTTTTGTAAAGGTATATACATATGCGTCAAAAAATCAACATGCTGAAAACAGTTTCAGCTTCGGTTTGTCGAGGCCAAAACCTGGCAAATGTGGCAGTCATCACAATGGTTCAGCAATATTAGAATGGCCAGAATGGCCCAGATTATATAAGTCTACAGGTTTGATGGGTCATGAAGTTTGACTTAATTGACTTTCAAGTACAGGACCAGTATTCCATGCACGGAAATAAGCGCCGTGACTCCGGAGGAAAGGCAAAGAAAAACTCGGCAGCGCTCCAAGTTTGGTTGAGAAGCTCTGAACATAATATATAATCCCATGCCCATTGTTCGCTTTATTTTGGTTTGTGACGATTATACCAACAATGACAATGATGTTGATTTTGTAATGGGTAATCTCAACATCTGACTATGCAAAAAAAACAAGAAAAGCAACCCATTCATTCAAAAAGCATTCGTCAGTTGGGAGCACAAAGATGGAACACCAGAAATGCTCAGGCCTTATCCCGTCCACTGATGTCGCGCAGCCAAGAACAAACACGTACCGTTTCGACTCCGGGAACCACGATGTTTCAAGCTGTAGCACTGGAACAGTGTCAAGGTTTTTTTCACAAAAAATAAGCTGATGGATGATGACACGTATCCTCTGGTAACAGCTGATATAGCTACGACAAATCAATGAAAAATCAACATGTTTAAATTTACCAGGTAAATCTCTTGAAGGACCAAGGCCAAAGGCACTGAACTGCCTTTGAACTGGACTACAAACTCCTTGTCACTGCTCAGAGCCGGCAATTCGCCCTGTGGCAAAGGGCCAGCAATGATGTCACTGTACGGGTTGTTGCATTGCGATAGGTTGAGGCAACATCACACTCTGGACCTGCAAATTTTGCAAGCACATTCATGAACAAATGGATGCTTGCTCAAACACACCTTCTCTGACAATGCTTGGAATGTTTGAACCGATATTCCCGGCAAAGGAATTTGGAGGATGCATGCAAATAAACAGTGATTGGCACCCGAACTCGCCACGATTTCATAGAATGTTCAATGCGTAACAAGACCAGCGTAGCTGTGAGTCTATGTCTCCCATGGAACAAACATGTCAAGATATGCTGGATCTGACTCAATATCGCTAAAGTTATTTTCATCTGGTTCCATCGCCAGCACCAAAACAACAAAAAGGCCCACAAAATCATGCATGTCACACATAATACACAGTAAAGATTTACAGTGCCACCAAAACAATGGAAAACTACAACTCTACTAAAAGTAATGGTAAGTTGTTTCATTCATGTTAATTCTATCTTTTTGGGGTTGCTAACACTATGCCTGATTTCCGTTCGATGGTCCCAGAGGTGATGTGTGGTTTTTCTCAGCACATCGCGAATGCCCGAAGGTCAGCCCTACGCGAGCGGAACTGAACCTGAGGAATCAAGGCCAGCAGAACTTGGACACGCTATGTGTAATTGAACTTCCCCAATTTCATAGCAAAGTGCCGATATTCTAGTATAGGATGTCACTGTTTGATCTTTTTTTGGAACTTTAAATTGCTCGTTTCTGATGTAAATCATCCCATTCTTTCAGCAGCAAAATGTTCATCACAGAACCCGTCCCGGATCCTCCGAGGTTGGCTCCGGGGGTGACATGGACGAGTTTTCAGTAGGGAAAACATGGTAAAAACATGGTAAAAACCAGAGAGCTTTGGGGGCACCCCATTTTCAAACTGCAATTTGTGTATCTAGAATGACCTTTCTGGGGACTTTGGACCAAAATCCACAAGGGGCTGGATGAAAGCCCAGCCGTCTATCCCAGGTTAATTACGCAGCTTTAAGCATGTTTTTTTTAGATTTAAGAAATTTGGCCCATCGTTCTGGAGAATCACTGTCGGGGGTGGTGGGGAGCCTACCTGGGCTCACTCTATACATGTTCATCTCACACAATCTTGGCTGTGGATCAATTTGTTTGAACCAAGATTTGGCGGTTCTATACCAGATTGATTGGATAGGAAAAACATTTCAGACATAGAACAGTCTTGAAAAGGGTGTGAAAATTCAGAAAGTCTCACTAGTGACTGTCTCCAATTCAACCTTTCCCCGTTGCATTCCTTGGCACCTCCATCTCCTACAAGTAGAGTTCGGTGTATCCATTCCTCACGGACTGGAGCAAGTCCATCAGTTCGAGGATGGGATTGGGAAATTCCATGAATTCATACCCTCTGGTAAACTAACATAGCTATGGAAAATCACAATTTTTAATAGGTAAATCAACTATAAATGGGCCATTTTCAATAGCTATCTTAGATTACCAGAGGCTAATTCATATCATTTCATAATCAATGCTCAACAATTGATGGTATAGTATGGGATGCCCATGGGATTTCTCGGGATTCCGCAGTAGCAGTAGCAGTCCAATAAAAACACCCCCTGTTGGTTGATGGTTCATTCGGATGGGCCCATCCTCATGCTGGCCATTTTCACTTCCCGCTATGGGCCAAGCAGTTGGGGAGCCAAAAATGAATGGTTTACCCCGAAGACCATTCTTCACCTCACGAAATTTGCCATCCAAGAGTCTCTGCTTCAAGTTTTTTTAACCTGGTGCGTGATTAGGCACACAGTTCTAACTCTACTCAGGTCACATATGTCACATTTTGTCACGATCCCAGCACAAAAAAAGAGGGGACCTCAGATTTTTAATGGAGGTTCTGCAAAGCAAATCCCCAAGTCAAACATCTGTTTCCTTTTAGCAAATTTTACATGGCATATCATGGCATCGTTTTGGCATGTTTTGTCCATTAAGAAAACCGAAAGGTACGCACTATGGGCCCCAGGAATATTATACATGTCCCCAGGTTCATTTACACATACTTTGTCCATATTGTAAAAGCAATACTAGACATATTGCCATGTATACCTATACATATGTTGAATTTGTTGCTTGCCAAAAGTGAAACAACATTTACACATAACATTTGACACATAATGTAGAATAAAGGATATGGGCTCTACCTCCACCCCTACTTTCCTATTCTATACACACTTTACAGAACTAAATGAACCAAGAAACAATTATATAGTAATGCAGCAGGACCAGGATGAAGGAAAGGCACTATAGGACATCATCAAAAAACAAAAGAGTATGAGCATAAACAATTAAAGACTATCCAAGAACAGCTAAATCACCTAAAAAAATGAGGCCCGTAGTGCGTTCCACTCTCTAAACAAAAACACGCATCCAACAGGACATGCTGCAGGGAGGCCAAGGAGGTGACGATATCTTGCAGAGAAAGATATAGTATACATACATGTATCTAGGATCATATAATATAATTATATATACATATATAAACATGAACTGTTGTATCATATCATATATTTATGTATGATATGTGTAGTATATCTATATATATATATGTTTTACATTCTTAATATCACCCAATCCAGTGCGAATCAATTCCCCATTCCCGAGACCAGCCGGATGGACGAGTTTTTTTTCGATATGGACTTCAGCGTGGCCAAGAAACATGTCCCTCACTTTCACGGGTTTCACGGGATTCTCCAAGATCTCAGCGGCCTGCCGGGAATCAAACACGGCAAGCTGGGAAATCCTCGTACTCAATGGATCTTTCAATGGGAAAATGATCAAGAAAATAGGGGGTCCATTGCTATGTTTGATTACTGGAGGGTATCGTTCAATTTCCATGAAGTGGTTTTGCAATGCTTTACACCTCCATTTCAACATCTTTCAAGTATGTATGGCACATGTTTGATGGTCAAATCCACACCCTGTTGGATTCAGTAAATCCATGCTTGATGCGAAAAAATACAGTTTTTTCATTGGTCGAATCCTAATTTGGATTGTCACATCCCACCTCTTCTTGGTTTACATCCCTTTCTTTGTTGGTGAAAACTCGATTTTTCTTGGTGAACTCATCATTCTCACTGCCAAAAACTCCCGCATGAGATCCCCATTCTACACCATCCACCGGTGATCGGCCTCGACCCAGCCGTTGGCGCGAGCCAACTGAATGGCCAAGCGACCCTTGGAGGTGCGCTGCGCGACGTCAACTCCTGGAGAACTTCGACGTGTTTTGCGGTGGGGCCCCTTGGTATTAGGCTGGTTTGCATAGACATAGATATAAATAATACATGTATATGTATGTAAGTATATATCATATACATATATATATATATACCATAAGCCCTATTCTACGTAATAAACCAATTTACCGCACTGTGGGACACCTTGTGGAAGAGTTTTTCTTTTGCTGAGATTTACCTCCAAAACAAATTGGAAAAATGGTCTGAAAATACCATGAGACGATGATTTACCGATCAAAAAAAAACTTAGCTATATAACAACTTACCAGAGAGAATTATATATCCCCTGTGGATCCAAATACTTCCTGACAAGGTACTTCACCCCCCAAATCATAGACCTAATACTCCCTCAGAGGGTACTCACAGAATATCCTGCTATATTCTGCTACATCATGCTACATCACAAGTAAATCCCATTAAGTCACCATGTTTGTTGGTTAAATCCCCTCAAACCGGATGTTTTTGGCGGCTCAAAATCCCACTGGTTGCTGCAATAGAACCGCTCCCAGGGAGTGGTGACCCCTCCTGCGTCTAAGAGAAGTCGCAGGATCTTGCCTGAGCAGTGACCCTTGGTTTTAGCAACCTGACATGGGGAGTGAAACTAGAAACATCTAGATTGAAATTGGGGTGAAAGTCTCTTATCTGGACTATTCAACTTCATTCAACAACTGAAAATAGGGAGATAGTGAATCACCAAGAGATGATGAGGGGAACTCCTGTTTGGACAATGGTCCAAACCCATGACTTCAAGTGGTTCCATAGCAAATTTAAGGTGGCGTATCAGCAATTCTTGGTGCCAACCTTACTGCTTTGGCTGCAAATAGCTACATTTATCTGCAACACAATTACATCACCAACACAATCCATGAATAAGGTAAATGATTTACTGTTTACTCTGTTCACATTAAGTTAAAACACTATTCGTTTTCTACATATGTCTAGATAGAGATAGCTATGTACGAACGCGCGGGCTTGCTCACAACAGGACACATGAATAGGCAAATCAAACATCACTATGGAGGTTTCTTAAAATTGAGGATCCCAAAGTCACCATGGCTTTCAATACTAAGTCATGGTCATCCATGATTTGGATGATTTGGCGGTGTTCTCACCCAGCCACTGTCGCCGTTGGCAGCTGCAACGTGGATTGGATACATCAGCTCTTCACTTCCTGAACGGAGCCCATGGAGCCGGCGGCCGGCAACCGTAGTACTGGGTCTTTGCAATGCATCTGTAGAGAGATATAATATATATACATATATTATATGTATGTATATATATATATATATGTATGTATGTATGTATGTATGTATGTATGTATGTATGTATGTATGTATGTATGTATGTATGTATGTATGTATTATGTATGTATGTCTATATATAGATAGATAGATACATGTTCATTCTATTGTATCATTGTATTTATATATATATATATTATAGTACTTCGGTGCACATCCATACTATGCACAAATGAATATATGAGAGTGATACAGGGTATATAGGTTTCTTAATTCAAATTGCAACTAGATATTCAAAGCATAATTCAGGACGCAATGATTCCAAGCTGGTTGCCCAATGCCTTGTCACCAAACAGCAAATCCTACTTGTTCTCTAGTCCAAAAAGGCATCTTCAAATTCAATCTTGATGGTCAATTGTTGGTCAATTCAGTATTTATATTGTATTTATCATAAGTACCTGCGATCAATTTGTTGCCTTCATCACAAAGTCAGACCCAACGAAAACAGAGTGCCACTGCAACGAGACACCTCTGAGGAAGCCCAAACAGCTCCTTGGTGCCGATCTCCGCGGAAAGGGGACATAAGAGACATGTCAAAACACAGGGAATATCAGAATATCACTTGATTGATATGGGGAAATTCGGTTGATATGGGGAATATCGGTTGATATGGGGGAAAAGAACGGAACATCACTTGATTTGATATGGGTTGTTTAGTACAATTCTTTGGGGAATTTACGGTACCAAAGAAACAACTAAACAAATCCCTTCCAGGTGATAATCGTTCAGCTAAACAGATGGAGATTCGAACAAGAAAAACCAACATTCACAGTCAAGCCATAGCAATGAAAGGACAACAAATCCTTTGCAATTGTTGCTTCATGGGTTTGTTTGTGACCCAGATTCATAAATTCAGCAATCTATCTATTTAGATATGACAATACATGATAATCATTATATTGATAGTGATGGATCCAAACACGTATCATCCCCCACAACAACACCCATCACCGAAATGGGTTTGTCTAACAGATCATGACCATTTGGACCTGTTGAAATGGCCATTCTATGGGTAAAATTCTCCCAGCATTGGATGGAACATTTAGAGGAACCCCCTCTATTCAAAGGCAAATACCACGGTTTCCTTTCCGGCTTTCCCTTCAATCAGTCCATACCCCAGATGGCAGCCACCCATCTCCTAGCCACGGTAGATGCCAAGGGTCTGCTTGGTCTTCAGTCTTGGCTCGAAGGCATCTGGAAATCGATGATGCGTCAAGAAGTCTTGAAGCCTTGGCGGAGCGGCGCGGTTCTCAAAGGCCTGACCTTGCAGCAATGTTTGATGCCTGTTTCAGTCCTGGACACTGTAATTACCTTGGCAGATCCCAAGTGAAGTATGCCAAGTAACTGGATATGAAGTATACCTATACCAAGTAACTCTCTAATGCGATATAAAGTATCTATACAAATTATAACATAGAACAACTGGTTTGAATCGACAGACTGACTTAGCTGGCCGTGAAATTGAAGTGGCTTCACCAATTGACCTCGTAATATCCCGATCATGTCAAATACAATTACCAACTAAGTGTATCCACAGTTTTGATGATTAACTCAAATCTATTGGATGGTTAAATTCCAATTTCTTGATGGTCAAATCATGTTAAATCCCTGTTGTTGATGATTTAAACAAAACCGTTTTGCTGGTCAAACTTCTGATTTGTTCAATGGCTAACATCATTGTTTTTCAAGAGCTCAGCGGCTGCTGTTCTCGCTTCTTCCGCAGTTTTTCTCTTCGGGGCGAGGAGGCTCGCTGCTGCTCCTGCTGCAATCTGCAGCAACAGTCAGCAGTGGTGACTTTTGTGGTACTGACCATGTAGGTCATGTAGGTATGCCACCAGCAAATGAGTCCCAGCTACTTCATTGATGGTATTCTAATTTTTGCTACCATCTCCGTTTCTAGTTTCCTGCGGCTGTACTCTGTGCCAATAAAACCTTCTTGACCCAAACTCTTGTCAAACTGTGAAAACGTATATACTTAAACAGAATCCAAGAATATCACCTGAAGTGTTCATTTGAAGGCACCTGACTCGCCATACCCTGGCACATAGGCAGTACATTATGAAATCAAGGGACACAAAATCAGGCTAGCAGTCAAATCGCAATGTCGTTCACATGAACATCCATAGAAATCAATCAAGATCCATCAACAATACTATCTATCATGTGCTTGCGAAACTCTTAGCAGCTCCTTGGCTCCCCATTTAATAGGGAAAAACTGGATATCCATAGCTCCCAATGGCTCCCCACCTGCCTTGGTCTTGATGGCAAACTCATCCTGGCTGGCTAAGGATACCCCTGTTGAACTCGGACCATTTTGTGCGCAGGAGATCCAAAGGTAGAAGCTATCCCGGCCATCCCCGTTGTTTTTGTGGGGGAAAGTACCCAATTCTGATCCGCATGATCCAACTGCTTCTGAATAATTCGCGGGAAAAGCCACTGAATCGGGAGGATCTCCACACTCTGGAGACTGGTCGTTTCAGACAAGTGGCCCGCTCCAGTTTCCAAAAACACAATAATAATCATCACATGTTCCTTTCCAAACCCCCTATTGCCGAAAAAGGTGATGTTCAAGAGCCCTGTCTACCTACAATGTGGGGCCCGCAGCAACAAGTTGGTTTACCAATGATCACCTATCCAACTATAGAGGCACAACTACCGTAATAAACTCCAGTTGTCTTAATTACAGGGCAACTTTCCGAACTAGTGAACTACTTGTATACAAATAATATCGAACAATAATCTCCTGATTACCCTATAGGATAAACTGACATAGCTGTGGAAAACCGATGGTTTCCCCTTCGGGAAATTATTTAAATTCATGCCGATTGTCCACATCGATTTTGCTGTACAATGAAGGTGTACCCTCCAGTAAACTAATATAGCTATGGGAAAATGACCCACTCAAAATAGTCATGTTCACATTGAATCCCATCAAAAATCCAAAAACAAAAACAGCATTAAATCACTATATGCCGGTGATGTAAACTGCCATTTATAGATGACTTACCTATGAAAAGCTGGTCCTATTCATGCTGCAAAGCATCGCTGGAGGTGGATTCATCCGCAGCAGTTTCCACCATGGTGAGGCAATGTGCTCCCATCGCCATGGTGCCTGGCACTTCAAGGTTTACTGGGATGGTCGATCAAAGTGCTGGTGTGTAATACATCATATCTAACACACATATACATGTATATATATAATTATATTATATACTCATTATTATATACTAATTATATATATATATATACACACACCTATCGATCTATCCTAATCCAATCTGAATTCAACTTACCTTGCTGTTCATAAGTATGGATAGATCATCTATCTAATTGTATGAAACGTAGACACATATTTATGAATGCAGATCGTACATAGATATCGTCAATTGCTGGTGGAACAAACCATCCTAAAAAAACACTAGGATACATTAAGCAACTGGTCAAATGGAGATCATCATCCCTTCTTTGGGGACGGAAACTAACCTGCTACCAATCTTGACATGTCGGGATCTTCAAATCAGAATTCGTTTCTAGATATCTTGCTGGTTCTACAACTGCAAATTCGATTGCCATGTTGGTTGGCCAAAGGGAAATTCTTGGTATTTTAATGATCGCTTCCAAGTTGTTGATTCTCTGGCTCGAATTTCCCATCCATTCTGGTTCAATCCCTATGTTGGTTCACTTCCAATGGTCATTTGGCATGACTTCGGAGAAATTCCCCAGATTCTGGAGTATCATTGGATTGGTTGAAGGGAAAATTTACAGGAAATCATGGATTTTCCCATCAAATATAGAGGTTTCCTGCAAATTTTCCCATTGACCAATCCAATGAGAGTAACCAATAAAAATACGATCAACTATCACCTTCAGACTTCAGTCAAGTTTTCGCTCTGATTTCCACCTCTGTGAATTGGATTGGGAACAAAGTCACCTCCTTAAGATCCATTAACCAATAGAAACATAGATCTAGAAAAACCCCATGTTCCATGAGTGCTTCTAGTGGTTTCAGATTGGGAAGATTCTATTCCCAGATTTTCTTTCCAGTTATACCTAAATTCACATTGGTTCATTATTCCCATTATTCCATGTATTCCCCATGTGTCCCCCATTATTCTCCATGTTTTCCTACCATTCCCATTGTTACAGTTGTACCTAGATGGGTGTGTCTGCAAATGTGGTATACCCCCAACTATGCTTATTTAGTAGGGATAATGATGATTAATCATTGGATTTAGGGATACACTATTTTCAGACAAACCCCGATGATTTTTTTCCTGTGAAGATCTTCCAAAAGAAAATCAATCCATTGACCTCCGCCCAAGCCACACCTCGCAATCCCCGTCCGACGACTTCAGAGGGGTTCGAGCCAAGCTCCCAGTGAGCGCTCTGTGTTTTCTCACCAAGACATGGGGACATGATGAGAATGTATAACAACAATCGAAGGGCTGGATGATGTTTCTAGCTCGTTTGCGTACTGTCTCAGATCAAGTGTCCTTCTCGGGGGTGTTCGGTGGATTTGTGGTTTGATGTGATTTGATGTGGTTTGATGTCCTGTAGCTGTTTTTCCTTAGCTCTTTCGGTGCCTCTCTTTCTTCGACC
>BGPT01001201.1:170641-185342 GCA_003297045.1 Symbiodinium sp. clade C Y103 | reverse complement strand
AAACAAACAAACCTGTTTCAAATCCAAACCTTCTGTGGTTTCCCACACTTTGTTGTTGATATGGACAGTCGTACATACATGTTATGTAGTGTGCAGGTACTGTTCTTATCAGTGTGACAACATGTTGCTGTGCTTGTGAACATGTCACATGTATCTGTTCATATCAGTGGACGGATCTCTTGAGCAGTGAAGTATCTGTTCTTATCAGGTGACAGTGTCTCATCTTGCAACGTGCAACATCTTGGTTTAAGTGGTGGGTGGGTGGGACCCTTTTTTAGTGGCAACCCGTTTTGTTTTCGCATGGCCCGTGCCGTCCATCGTGGCCGGAAGCTGTTGCAATCTCCAGTGTCATTTCAGCCAACAGTCGTGCCAGATTCACCTGCGAATTTCAAGTGGCATTTGATTTCTGCTTGCAGTGGTTTCATTTTTGGACTTGCAGTGGTTTTTGCTTGGCTTTTGTCATTGGACTGATATATGCTCAGACAACAACGTTTCCTTCAGGCCACCATCAGAGGACCACATACTGCATACGTACTTGCAGGAACTGGCTTTGCAACCCTCCTTAGGCATCTGATTTTGGAGTTTCTTCACGATTTTTCGAATCCAACCGTGACCAGCTGTGACATCATTCGTTTTTGCTGGACGTGCCCTGCTATTTTCAGGGTCACTATCAGTTGGACACAGGTCGATACACCAAGTGTTGCAGATGCCGAATCAGACTGAACGCACACGTCTGTTTACGGGGGGTTCTACGGGTGTGCTCACAGATACATGTTCAAACGATGCTCCACACGTTGACGCTGATTTTGGTCAGACTTTTTCTGAAATGGTGCAATCAAATCTGGAGACTTTTGACACTGCACTTGCAGCTGAACAGGAAAACCCCTGGGCCGATGAACTTGGGAATGAGCTTGACCTGACAGGTTTATGGACCCCGTCCGAGGTTGCAGAATATGCACTTGGTGACGGTTATGCGAGTTCAGCGTATGAGCCTGAGTCTGCATGTGGAGATTTGCAGTCAGAGGAGCAGCTTGCAAGTGCTGTGGTTGCACCGGAATTTTCGGATGTCAATTTGGATGCATGTATTCAGACTGCTTTGTCATCGCTCCCTGCTTTGGCGCCAAAACCCATTTGGGATGAAGGGGTCTGGAGTGCCATATTTGGGAATGGAATTCTTATGCAGTTGGATTTTTGCAATACAGAACTCCACAAACCTCCAGTCTCTGAATGTCTCGACTCTTGGATGGGACAGATTGATGAGTGTCGCCGGAGCCTCAAGCGTTCTTTGCCAAAAGATTGCAGTGAAAATTACATGGGTGCTGTAAGACACGTTACAGATCAATCCTGGGAAGAGGAACGTGAGTCACAACTGCAAATGGCATTGAAGAGATGGTTAGTGGTTGTCATATCCTTCAGCAACACAACCCTGGTCTGGAGACAGCTTGCGGAAGAGCAGGATGATGTGGCTAAGATGGTTGTTCTCAGCGATCTGTTCAGGGGTCGAGCCCCTAGGCACGTTGCTGAAGCGTGCAAGGGCCCTGGAGAAACTGTGCAATCACTTTGGGATTGGTGCATTTCCAGCTACAGAGGTTGAGTTGTACCGGTACTTCCAACTTGAACGCAGTAAAGGGGCCCCACCATCAAGACTCAGGAGTTTTCTTGAGGCTATGTCGTTTTGCTTCCATGTGCTGGGGATGACTGAGTTGAAGGACGCACTGAATAGCAAGAGGTTGCATGGATGTGCAGTTGCGTCGGTGCCTCACACCATTTCACAGGCATCACCACTTTCAGTTGCGGAACTTGACAAGCTTCATGCAGTTTTGTTCGAATCCAACGGTTGGGATGCAGTCTTTTCTGGATGTGTGTTGTTCGTGATATATTCACGAGCCCGCTGGGCTGACGCCATGCACAGCGCCAACCTCCTGGTCGACAAAGATGAGGAGGGCAGTACTTGGTATCTTGAAGCTCAGTGTGCAACCCACAAAACTATGCATGCTGCCATGTACAAACATCGCATGTTACCTCTGGTGGCCCCGGCTTTGGGGGTATCGACACAACCCTGGGCTGATAGGTGGTTGCAGGTTCGTCAGTCAATGGGTATCCAACTTCCTCCAAAGCATGTGTTGATGCCGGCACCTTCACTGGATGGGACGCCTTCGAAGAGGCCATTGACAGCTACAGAGGCGGGTGCTTGGTTGCGTGCAGTTTTACATGGGTCAACAGCTCAACTCGATGACCGAAAGCTGACAGCACACAGTATGAAGTCAACTGTGCTTTCTTTTGCAGCCAAATTGGGATTGAGTCCTGAGACACAACTGCAACTGGGGTATCATACAAGTGGTTTCCGAATGGTTCACACTTATTCCCGAGATGCAGCTGCCCAACCTCTGATGGAACTTGAAATGTGAGAGAGAAGAGGTTCTTGCCAGACTGTACCAGGAGTGGCAGGTTCGTTGGATCACCGCATGAGCCAGATCGAGTGAGACCCGTGGCAGAAAAGAGCCTAGGTCCCAGGTCTTGTGCTGGCCCAGAGGTTGGCAGTGATCAACAGGTGATTGATCTGACCGACATGAAAGTTGAAGTCACGGACTCAGAAGAGGAAGCTCCCTCGAGTTCATCCGAAGAGAGTGCTGAAGAATTCCCTGTGAAGCAAGGGCGGATTTTCGTTCCACCTCAACCCCCGGAGGGGTATGTGTTTTGTCAACACCGGAAACTTCGCACTTTGCACCTGACTCGCCCAGACTACACCAGAGTCTTCATGTGCAACAGGATGATAGGGCAGCTACATTCCAAAGAAGGCATGATCATAAGATATGATACGCCTGTTTGTCGTCAATGTGCAGCGGCAGTCAAAGCGTAAAAATTTTCTTTTGCTGAAGGGATGGGGCAAGTTCGAAGAGAGAGTGATGGGTTGAAAGATTTCAGCCGTCCATCTTGCAGGAACTTGGCATCATTCACAGTTGTCCCAATTGCAGCATTTCAAATTTTTGCTTTGATGTCGTCACTGCAGTTTGAGCAAGTGTAATCATTTCAGTGGTGCTTGTGGGAGAGTTGGCATTGAACCTTTCTTGAGAATGCGGCTCACCAGAGACCACAAATTTTCCTAAACATGTCCAACTTTTTCCTTCAACTGACAACACATGGTGATTACAGCAGCATGTCAACCATGTCTCAATCACATGTGACAAAGCAGTTGTCAAACCATGTCATGGGAGAGCCGGCAGTTCACAAAACTTGCAGCTCACCATCATTGGGCCGCGCGTAGCGAGTGTGAGTCATTCAACTTAGTCGCAGATTGCCCAAACAGTCACTTCAGTTCAAGATTATTTCATGGGTCAATTTTTGAGATGCACATGCCACTGCAATTTTGTTTGTCGGTTGATGTTGCATTTTTGACCTGTTGACTGCTTTAACCAACGTAGATGCCATGAGTATCGTTGACAGTGCCGCTGCGTTTGAGAGAAAGTGCAAAGAGTTGCGTGGAGGTGATGATCTGTTTACAGGTTTGAAGAACTTAGGAGTCAGCGATTTCAGCACGTTGGCATTTACCTTGGGGACGCCACAAAAAGCCCCAAGTGATGAGCAGTTTGCAGAGTTGGGCAACAAAGTTTTTGGTGTGCCTACAATTGGCCAATTGGCCTTGCTGCGGAAGCTTCATTTTGAAGCCACAACGTTGATGGTTGCAAGTATCAATGAGCAGGTGAAGTCAGACACTGCAGATCCTACGACATTAGCAAAGAGATTGCCAGCAGCGGAGAAACAGTCAAGGTTGGAAACGCAAACGAAACGCCTTGCTGGTCTGCGTTTGGTTGGAGAGTTATCTCCTAGTCACCTTCTGCTTGATCTCACAAATGCAATGGTCGAGACTGGAGTGTTGAGTTGGGTAGCCCCTTCACGCTGTGCAAAGAGAGATGATGAAATCCAAGCAAACATCAAGCCTGCGACGTCAACGTTGCAAATAGAACAGGCGACTTTGAAAGTTGCGCAGGTGCCAGTGGCTGCGCCGACGGATGTTGGGTCGGAGCTCAAGCTGCAGTGGGCCTTTCAGCGACGTGGGGTGGCGATGGATCAATGTCGTCTTTTGGACTGGTCTTATGATGAAGATTGGGTCCAATGGTTGCTCCAGACAATCACCAAAGATGTCCCTGCAGGATTTTCATCAGTCAAGTTGGATCAGATTGTGAGGGCGGACAAGGAGCTGTGGACCATTTTGGCACAACAGCAGACCAAGTCCCTGAAGCTGCAGAACGATGTGCCGGTCTTGAATGAGGACTTCAAGAAGTTGACAACTGATCCTCGTGTGACTATGTATGTTCTGTCGCTGCCCACATCGACGCCAAGAACTACGCCCAATGCTCAGCCCAAGAAGACAGCAAACAAGCCGACCCCGACTGGACAACAAGATTCAGCCAACAAGCGTCGAAAGACCACCAGAGCAGAGAAGAACTGTCCAGAAGAGCTCCGAAAGTACACGCTGCGCTTGGAGGGCAAAGGGAACATCTGTTGGAATTACAACCTGGGAGCTGGGTGTTCGAACTCAACGTCAGGTACTCCAGCCAAGTGCATGAGAGGTTTTCATGTATGTGCACATTGTCATAAGGCTGGACACAGTGTCACTTCATGCAGGTCAAAGCCCTCGTGACTATCAGGTGAATCATGTGGACAAAAGCGGAATTTTCTGAGGTCTCCGAAGGAGTCGACATTCCAGCTGCGGTCCATGACAATGTGCATGTTGCACCAGTGAATTCGCAATCCTCTTCATCTTCAACTGGCATTGAGCCACCCGCGCCCAGTCCTAAGTTTGCAGGTGTCGCTATCGAAGACCTTCTTGTCATTGAAATATGTGCTGGATCAGCCAGGTTGACAAAGACATGTAGGAAGCTTGGTATGAGAGGTTTGGCAGTTGACAAGACAACTGACAGAAGCTGTGGCATTGACATCATGGTTTTGGATTTGACAATTTCTTCTCAATTGCAATTGTTGTTGGATATCATCCGTGCTGAACGGGACCGTATCCTCATGATATTTATTGCACCACCTTGTGGTACGGCTAGCCGTGCACGTGGCCGGCCGACAAAAAGCTCCTTGCTCAGGGGCCGAAAGGCACCAGTGCCCTTGAGAACGGACGAACAACCTGACGGAAAGGACAATCTGACTGGGACAGATAAACTGAAAACGGAGCTTGCAAATCAACTTTATGCAGCCATTACACAAGTGATTTTATTTGCAGTGGCGCTCACAATTTTTGTTGTTGTGGAGAACCCAGCAAACAGCTTGTACTGGAAGACTTCTTTTGCACTCGAATACATCCAATCCCTGACAGGGTGTGTGGTAGATTTCCACAACTGCAGTCACGGAGGCACCCGTGACAAATTGACTAGGTTCTGGTGCAGCGACGACTGGTTGAGCCCTTTACAGGTTTTTTGCGATGGTTCTCATCCCCATGAAAGCTGGCGGCCTAGAATCCAAAATGGTCAACTGGTATTCCCTACGGCTCAAGAGGCCGCATATCCCTGGTTGTTGTGCACTCGGATAGTCAATTTGGTCTTGGCTGCAGCTGAAAAATTGGGCGCCGTTCGCCATTTGACTTTGGCATCCCAAATGGAACAGCAAGATTTCTCCATGATGAACCGTTATATTTTTGGAGCTTTGCCCAGATCTACAAAGCTACGTCCTTTGGTGCCGGAGTTTGCGACCTTTTTCTTTGTCATCACACCGGCACAGCATGTTGATATATAATGGTGCAGATGCTTTGACAGGCTGCCCCAAAGGTTCAAAGATTATTTCCCGCAGACTTTGGAAGTGGGGAAAATTTCGGGCGGAAGAGTATTGTGGGGACAAATGCAAATTTTTGGGACTTGATGAGAAAGACCTTGGTGAAGATTTCATTGTAGAATGTTTTCATGTTGGAGTTCCGCATGAGCCCATGGCATTTTTACAACAGGCCATATGGGCTGGGCATCCAAAGGATCTGAAGAGGCATGTTGGTGAAGCAATGCAGGACGTTGTTTTGGACAATTTTCACAGACCACCACACCAGCTTGCACAAAAGAGGGTGGATTTCATCAGAAAGTACACCAACTTGGCGGGTCAGCTGAAGGCCGATGAACTTAAGTTGCGTTACTCGATGCCACCACATATACGAAAGATCATGGTGGGAAAAAGGCTGGCGCTTTTTGGGCGCATGCTTTCTGACTTGGAATTCCCCGACAAGGCTCTGGTGAAGGACATTGCAAATGGCTTCAAGCTCAGTGGTTGGATGCCTGATTCTAATTTATTCCCCCGACAGGTCAAGTCGCCCAAACTTACGGTTGACGCCCTCAAGGGCTCTACAGCTTCCTTCAATGAGAAAGTGTTCAAGCAGATGCAGATTCGACAGGAGCCAGTCCTTGAGAATAGCACCTGGGAGGAGACGGAACATGAGTTGCGTGAGGGCTGGATTTGGGAAGACAGTACAGGAGGGAAAGTCAGTCGCCCGTAGGTTTGGGATCCACCAAGGATCCAAGACTCGTGTCATTGATGATTGCACAGTCAATGGCCTCAACCTTACAGTTGGCACCCGCGAGAAGTTTGCGCTTCACAGCATTGATCAGCTTTGCGGCCTGCTAAACCACAGCTTCGAAATTTCTTCAGAAAGACACTGCGCTGTTCTTGGCAGAACGTATGACTTGCGGTCTGCTTACAAACAGTTTGGCCTTTGTGAGGAAGACNCACAGCTTCGAAATTTCTTCAGAAAGACACTGCGCTGTTCTTGGCAGAACGTATGACTTGCGGTCTGCTTACAAACAGTTTGGCCTTTGTGAGGAAGACAGAAGACTCGTGCGGAGAGCGGTCAATCGACCGGGGGCAGAAAAGCCAACACTTGTTGGGTTGAATGCATTAGCATTTGGCGCAGTGGGATCCGTAGCGGGGTTTTTGCGCATTTCTTTTGCAGTATGGTGGATAGGAGTTTTTGGACTCTCCCTGGCGTGGACTGCATATTTTGATGATTATTCCTCCTTGACCCGTGCTGAACTTGCGGCCAACACCCATTGGGCAATTTCAACGCTTTTTGAGATCATTGGCCTTGACTATGCGAAGGAGGGCCCCAAGGCACCACCTTTCAGTCCTTCTTTCAAGATGTTGGGGCTGGTTGTTGACCTGGAAAGGGTTAGGGACAAATTGTTCACAGTGGGCCACACTCAAGAGCGGCGTTTGGAACTCATGCAATGCTTGGATGAAATTGCAGAAAAGAAGGAACTCTCCGCAAAGGAGGCGGAACGGGTCAGGGGACGTATGCTATTCTTCGAATGCTTTGTTTTTGGAAGGACCTCAAATTTCGACTTGAAGCAGTTCAGTAATTTGTGTAGACTTGGAAGGACCACCAGTGCTTTGACAGAGCATGAAATCCTGGTGGTCAAGAGACTGCGTAGCAGGGTCGAATCTGGAACCTCGATCCCTATGGGTATCAAGAGTCTTTCCACCTGGTTGATTTTCACTGATGGTGCCTGCGAAGGAGAGTCACAGTGCGGGAGCATTGGTGGTGTTCTGATAGCACCAAATCACCGCATAGTGCACCACTTCGGTTGTGAGGCTCCCCAAAATGTCATGTCATTTCTTTTACAATTCTCCAGCCATCCCATCCATGAACTTGAGATGATTCCGATACTCGTATCGTTCCGTTTGTGGGGACATTTGGTACGAGGTGCACAGGTTGTCCACTATATAGACAACGAGTCAGTGCGGCTTGCACTGCTGCGTGGCAGTGGTGAGACTGAAGTTGCTCAAGCAGTCGCCAGGCACATCATGGATGCGGAATTTGCATATGGTACCAGAAGTTGGTACGCCCGTGTTGCAAGCCACAGCAACATAGCAGATCCTCCCAGCAGAGGATGTTTCGAGGTGCTTGAAAGTCTTGATAGCGTTCACTGTGCTGTCGATTGGGAACAGGTGCTTGCGAGCTGCAGCCCTTAAGTGGGGATTGCGACGGGATCTCGAAGCAGAATTTCCCCGCAGCAAAAAGAGTGAAATGCATAATATCAAGATTTGTAAGCACAAAGAAATTTGAAATAAACTAGTGACGTGGCATCCGTCAGTGTTTGGTACGGTGTGTGTGTATATATGCACAGGAGTACCATATGAAATTAAGTTTAANCAAAGAAATTTGAAATAAACTAGTGACGTGGCATCCGTCAGTGTTTGGTACGGTGTGTGTGTATATATGCACAGGAGTACCATATGAAATTAAGTTTAATTTCTAATAGAGAAATTGAACAGCGTAGGGCGCGCGCGTGGGCTTCAGGTTACCCCCAACAACCTTAAGGGAATAANGTACCATATGAAATTAAGTTTAATTTCTAATAGAGAAATTGAACAGCGTAGGGCGCGCGCGTGGGCTTCAGGTTACCCCCAACAACCTTAAGGGAATAATTCATACATTCCATGAACTCCTTTGGCTGTAGGAACGAGCGACGCCTCTAGTTGGTAGAGCTCAGCTGCGATGATTTGCTTGCCCGTCTTATCCTCCCTGTTGCTGTCGTAGTTATTTTTGTCGCTTCGTGTGACTTGCGGCAACAGGAGGTGAAGAATAACGATCAGCTCACGCAGCGGTAGTGGGGCCAGCAGCTGTCTGGCTGTATCATTCAACCAGTCTAAGCTTTTGTTTGGGCCAAGTCTTATTTCGAAGCTTTGCAATACTCTTAACTTGAGGTCCTCGACAGTTTCAATATCGCCCGCACTTGTGGCCAAATTTTCCCGTGCCTTCTTTAGCAATGCACCATCGTCCTCATGCAAGTCCTGTATCAAGGACGTGAAATCAATGGCATTGGTAATTCTAAGCCAGGATGTAAACCGCAAGGGTGTCGCCATCCGGACTCGCAAGGGTCTGAAAAGTTCATTCTCCAGACTGAGCTCTCTAGCTTCTCTGACTCCTCCACTTATGTCCACATCTAGAAGGTATGCGTAGCTGTGGTACGGTTCCTTCATCCAGGGCGGTTTGCCTTTGATGTAGGCCATTTGGAGGCGTTGAGTAAGCAGCCCTATTAATGGAGTTTGCTTTAGTTGGCACAAAGTATCCTCTTCTAGGTGTATCACTCTTACTTCATGCACTGGACCGAGTTTACCGGGTTTATCCGGTTTATTGGACATGGTGCTCATATGAGGAAGTAATGGAATTAAGGCCGGATGCATGGCAATGGCCGCTATGTGTTGGCAATCTGGATGCAACGATCCCTAGGCAAGCGCCTGCATAACTACCTGCCGAGAACCCTCGGATAGCGATAGGCTGTAGTGTAAAATCTTGACTAATCTTCCACTGATTTGGGTAGATAGTATGCAGCAGGAGTTTAGCGGCTTCTGGATGGAGTCCTATCAATTGCCACAAGCAGCCAGCCAAGTATGCCGGGTGTGGTTCTGCTCTGTGCGCTGGTAGTCTTCTTGCCGCCCTAACAGTGAGTAGTGCTCTGTGATAGAGGACATCTGGGGATACCCCGCAAACAGCTGACCAGATATCTCCGGATCCTTGCGTGTGCAATATGAGTTGAGTGATTTCATGTAGACCACTTGTTCTACCTAGTCCAGTGCGAAGTTCCGCAGCTGCTTGCTGGTCTATAGGGGTAAGAGTAGGACCATATACCATCGTATTGTCGACCTTTGTCCCAGCTAGAGTAAGATGTGGAGCCTGCTCCAATTCAAGTGCCGATCCCCCTAGTCCTAGGCAGTCTATAACAACTTCTTGCAGCTCTTGGTCTGGCGCACTTGTCCATCCTACATTAATTTCAACTTAGGTTCTTATTAGGGTGAGCGCCTCCGAGCACCCTCCCATATACACATTTCCTTCTTGGAGGATTTGATGCAAGGTGACATTGTGTTGAACCACTCTGTGGAGTGCTCCAGGGTTTCACTCCCCGGGTTATACTGCTTCTTGCTTAGGCGCAGGAGGGGTAACGCTCCTGGCATCCCTGGCACCCCATCACGGACATCTCTTGGCAAAAAGTTTCTCGCTCTAGATGCTGGGAAGCGGAATCAGCGGCATGGTCTGTGTCTTCCTCATCACTAGACATGGGGCTAGGCGATATAGAAATGTCTTATGCGACTCGGTATAGGAGGTTCTTTTTCTTCCTCATATCCTGTTTTAACAGGAGAATCCTGCATAACAGGTTGCGGTACATTGACCAGACCTTGCAGCGAGAACCATGGCTGCTGACACACTCGCCTGCGATGAATCAGCATTCTAACCTTCCGCAGGTTCAGCTGTGGCGGCTTCATACTCTGACCACTACCAGCTCCTGAATTCTCACAAACAGCAAATATTTTGCCTTCTTACCTCCACCTTTGGAGTTCTCTTTACCTTTCGATTTGCCTGATTCATTTTTACAACGGGGCACAAGTTACTTCGTGCACTTCAACGGACCGTCACTTCAATGACAGTGTTCACAGTCCCGCTTTCCTCTCGATTTCCCTCAGCACTTGACAAAGGATCACCAGTCATCCTGAGCACCTACAACTCCAAAAACTACCTTCTTTGCAGGATTCAATTCTTTAAAAAGCCTATGCTGATTCTCATGCCATCTCGCAGCCTGCTTAAAGTCTGGATAAGTAGTTGTCTGCGCATGCATGAGCGCGCAGCGTCTGTATCTAGCACCGAATGGGGTCTTGCTCTGTGGTAACAGAACTTTAGCCGGAGATGTTTCTGGTTAGATTATTTTGTAGAGATTGGGACCAGTTGTGCGCTGCCTTTCAGACAATCTCACCTTGAAGAAACCACGATCTACAGCTTTTCCTTCACATAGCCATTTGATTCAGGTCCGTCATCAACCTGTCAAGTCACTTTCTTGACTTGAGGCTGGACAACTTTAGACACCCGACGCTCCGAAAAAAAATTAACCGCTCAATGCAGGCCGCTAATGTAGAGACGTTGCTGTGGAGGATATCTGTAAGACTTTTTTAAAATCAGGTTGTCGACCCCAAAGGGGATAAGCGAACCGAAGTGATTCCCATTGATGTTTTGGTTGGACAGACCGCGTTTTGCATCTTGTCAACTTGCAAGTTGGGACATTTGGGCTGGAAGACTGGAAAACATGCCGTTGACATGACTCCTGGTGAACAGGTGTCAAGGCTACTGACTTGACTCACCAGATTTTTTTGTGCTGTTTTGGGCGACATGGTTTCTGTGTTGACGCCAGATGAACCATTTGAACCATCTTGTGAGGTTTTTCAATCCTGCAAAGGTGTTTGTCAACATGGACGCAAGAAACAAAACAAGAAATTGTCTCCTGAGATTCATGCTGATTTCGCGTTTAATAGCCAGCCTCTTACAAGTTGTTGATCTTGATCCAGCGTTGGTGCTATTTTGTGCGGGCCTGATCCGGAAGCCACACGTACACGGTGCGCTGGCTGCGTGAGTTTGGTTTGCGAGCTGAGTCAGTCTCCGTGATTGGTCACAGACTCAGAGCAAGCTGTTTGGAGCTGAGACTGGCGTAGATCAGCACTTGTTCACCGTGAAGCGCGCTGCGCCGCAAAGCGCTAAGAGCACAGGAACGCTGAGCGCGCCGTTTCAGTTTTTTGCGCGTTTATTTTCACAGATTCCTTTTCTTACTAGTGACACAGGCCTGAGCCAGCGCGCGCTGTTGCCGAGCAAAAAGAGGACACGCTGAGCGCGCCGTGAGTTTAATCAAGAAAGGTATCAAAACTGTCATATTGGACTGTGAAAGGCAATTTGGTCTTGCTCTGCTGTGCGAGCCATTCACACTGCAGATGCTGCTCAATTGCTCTATTATGTTTGCTTTGCAGACATCAATTTTGCTGCCGTGTAAGCTTCAAGCGCAGTCCGCGTGAGATTGCTCTTGGGGAGAAATGCAAAACAGATGAATTTTCAGTGTTTGGTTCTGAGGTTTTGGCTGAGATTCCAGATTCATTACGTAACTCCAATCCAAGTTGGCCACGTTTTGTTCCAGCTTCGTTTTTGCGCCCACAATTTGATTCCATGGGAAGTCTTGTTGTTGCGCAAGGGGAAATGGTAAGAAGGGTTTTTGTTGCGAAGAGGTTGAAATTGTGTTTGCCATTAATTATTGTGAATGATTGTGGTTTGTGTGTCAATTTGGTGGATGAAAGATCAGGGTTGCCAATGGGTCCATTTGCTTCGGAGCCGGTGAATATGATCCCCGAAGGACATGATTTAGTGAAATCCGCTACTGGACCTCTCAAGTGGGTGGAAGACCATGAAATTACCCCGAACTGCAGCGCTTTTAAAGCCATCGAGATCTATGGGATTCGTCAGGGAAAGAACCATTCAAAAGCTTGTTGTGAGCGCTACTGGAATTGGATGAAAGAAGAAGCTCTTGAACCCCCAAAGAACCCCGATAAAGTCCCTGGTTTGGATTTGAAGGATGTTCCACCACCTGCAGAAGAAGACAATTATGAACCTGATTTTGATCCCCCACCAAATCCATCAAAGTCCGGAAGTGTCCAAAGTGTGCCAGTGAACACTTCGAGTTCCTACCGACCTGATTTTGGGGATAATGGTTTGGACATCCTAGGTTTGGAGTCACCACCTGAAACAGGGTTGAAACGAGATGGAGATGAACCAGAAGGTTCCGACNGGGATAATGGTTTGGACATCCTAGGTTTGGAGTCACCACCTGAAACAGGGTTGAAACGAGATGGAGATGAACCAGAAGGTTCCGACCTCAAGAAGTTCCGTGCTGAAGAGGTAGTTGTCAAGGAAGAATTGGATTCGCCCATGGAAGGTTCTACTGAAGGACTCCAAGTTGACACGGAATATGCTTGAGTCACGAGCACGGACAGGAGCTCGGATACGCCACTAGAGCAGCTTGAGATGCAATTAGAAGAGATGAACCAGGAAAGGTCGAGGCGACGTTTGTCTCTCTGTCTTGCAGATGTGGAAGATCTTTCTTTCATGGCTACAGACTCGGACGAGCCGGTTCGTGACTTGCCACTGTTTTCGATTCCGTTTGCAGCAAATGCTACTAGTGTGGTGGTTGTACCTTTTGGGAATCATCATGTTCGTATTTGAGAACCCGAAAGTGCCATTGATGACACTACTTTGAAAGAATTGTCAGGGGAAAGCGCGCTTTTGGGCATGAAGAGAGAGATTCAGAACCTGTCTGATTTGGGAACTGGTGAACTGTATAATCTGCAAGAATTGGAAGCCAAAGGGTTGGACAAATCTTGTAGGATTATCCCTACCCGGTGGGTGACCACTGATTAAAGGCGGGGGTATCACCAGATGCCGCATCGTGTCAAGGACGTTGCGAAGAACCAGGACTCGGCAAGAGTATTGGGTATCAGTTCGCCGACTCCTTCAGCTGATGCTCTACAAGCCTTGTTAGGTGTTGCCGGTGTCCTCGATCTCGTCTTAGGTGGTGCCGATGTCACAGCAGCTTCTATGGCTACACCCCTAAGGAAGAGAGACGTTGTCGCAAAGATGCCTTTATCCATAAGTGACCTTCAGGGACAACCGCAATATTTGCACCTGTTTAAGGCTCTGAATGGATTAAGATCGGCTTCTCAANCAAAGATGCCTTTATCCATAAGTGACCTTCAGGGACAACCGCAATATTTGCACCTGTTTAAGGCTCTGAATGGATTAAGATCGGCTTCTCAAGAATGGGCTGTGTTTCTTTCTGAAATTGTTTCAGAATTGCAATTGGAATCTGACGATTTGGAGCCATGCTTGTTTACTGGAAGGTTGAAATCCAGGGCTATTTGCCTTTTGTTGTTATATGTTGATGACATTCTCATTGCGACTGAAACTGAGAGGGATTTTGAAACCGTCATGTCAGTAATTGGGAATAAAGTTGTCCTGAAGAAGACTGGGTTTATTAAGACCTCGAAGAATGGTTTGGTCAACTTAAGTTTCTGGGGCGACAGATTTTCCGTCAACCAGGTGAGAAGGCTCTGTTTGTAGGACTCCCGGATGACTATTTGAAAACCACTTTTGAATCCTACGGATTGAAGTCAGGAAGCCGCACTGCTCCTGACATTACGCCTATGCTAGATCAGGAAGGGAAGGAACTAACTCCGGAAGCTTACAGCCGGTTCCGTTCTGCCCTTGGGAAGCTTAGTTGGTACGCCCAGACGTCCGTGCATGGATTGGATTGCTGGCGACTCAACAGCGGCTGTTTTGAGGTATTTGTATGAAGATCAAAGGGTTGTGCTGCGGATTCGTGCAGAAGTTCCGCCACGTGATGGGCAGTCACATCCCATGGCACTGACCCAAGAAGATCCTCTGGTATGTTTTTCTCATGCGTCTCATGCACCCTTGAAGTCAACTGGACGTAGAGGTGTAACAGGCGATGTCATTACGTACCGGAGGTGTCTCATCAAAACTTTGAGTAGGCATCAGCAGTTGGTAAGTTTGTCTAGCATGGAGGCTGAGCTATATGCTCTCCAGGCAGTTGCTCAAGAGATGGTTGCCGTTGGGAAGTTCTTAGGGAGAGTCATGTCCACCATTGGCCATTCTACTCAGAAAGCCATACCTGGCGTATTGTATTCCGATAGTGAAAGTAGTCTCAAGCTTTTACGAAACATGGATATCCCTAGGAAGCCCAGGCATCTTGAAATCAAACTTGAGTGGTTGAAAGAACATGTCAGCAGGGGACTCTTAGTCGAAGGAAGTTTAGAAGTGAAACTTCCGACAATATGGACAGTTGAAAAGCAGAGGTGAGAAAAGTCAGAAGTGAGAAGATCAGAGATGAGAAAG
>BGPT01001201.1:158774-170628 GCA_003297045.1 Symbiodinium sp. clade C Y103 | reverse complement strand
AGTAGGCTCGCTAAAGCGGCGGGTGCGGAGACATCTGGGGAGATGAGAGATGAAAAATTGCACGCCGTTGTGGCGCGAAGCACATTTGGAAGTCAAAAGCGTTAAAAACTGTCATTCTCGGAGCACTTTTGGAAGTTGAGATGTGGAAAAAGTGCACGGCTGTGGCGCGAAGCACATTTGGAAGTAAAAAGTGTTAAAAACTGTCATTCTCGGAGCACTTTTGAAAGTTGAGATGTGGAAAAAGTGCACGGCGCTGTGGCGCGAAGCACATTTGGAAGTAAAAAGTGTTAAAAACTGTCATTCTCGGAGCGCTTTTGGAAGTTNAACAACTTAACCACTTAACAATTGAACAACTGAACAACTTAACAACTTAACAACTTAACCACTTCACAACTTAACAACTTAGTTAGTGAGTTTGTCAGTTAGTTAGTCAGTGAGGCAGTCAGTTAGTCAGTCAGTTAGTCAGTTACTCAGTTAGTCAGTTAGTCAGTTAGTCAGTCAGTTAGTCAGTTACTCAGTTAGTCAGTTAGTCAGTTAGTTAGGTTGTTAGTCAGCTAGTGAGTTAGTCAGTTCGTCAGTTAGTTTGTTTGTTAGTTAGTTAGTTAGTTTGTTAGTTAGTCAGTCAGTCAGTTAGTCAGTTACTCAGTTAGTCAGTTAGTCAGTTAGTCAGTTAGTCAGTTAGTCAGTTAGTCAGCTAGTCAGTTAGTCAGTTAGTCAGTTAGTCAGTTAGTCAGTTAGTCAGCTAGTCAGTTAGTCAGTTAGTCAGTTAGTCAGTTAGTCAGTTAGTCAGTTAGTCAGTTAGTCAGTCAGTCAGTTAGTCATGCAGTTAGTCAGTTAGTCAGTTAGTCAGTTAGTCGGTTAGTCGGTTAGTCAGTTAGTCAGTTAGTCAGTTAGTCAGTTCGTCAGTTAGTCAGTGCGTCAGTTAGTTTGTTAGTTAGTTAGTCAGTCAGTCAGTCAGTTAGTCAGGTAGTTAGGCAGGCAGATAGATAGACAGATAGATAGGCCCGACGCTCCAACCACCTTTTGATCCATCAGTGGATCTGCTCTGCCATCCATGACTCCCAACAACGAACCTCTCCTATAGGGTATCTATTCTGAAACTTCCGCCACCGCCTTGTGCGGTACTACTGGTATTGTGTTTCCTCAAGGGTACGGATAACCCCTCTGATCTCCTGACCAAGTGTCTTGGCACTTCGGCCTTCGAGCATCACAGGAGTTCCTTGGGTTNGTTTCCTCAAGGGTACGGATAACCCCTCTGATCTCCTGACCAAGTGTCTTGGCACTTCGGCCTTCGAGCATCACAGGAGTTCCTTGGGTTTTGAAGTCTTTGACGGACCGCTTGCGAGCCTGACTAAGGGTTTTCGTGATCTGATCTTTGTGGAAGTTTGTTGTGAAAGGGGGTCATCCATGGCTCAAGAAACCAAGAGATTGGGAATTCTCTATGTGGGAATCACGCAAGATATGGAGTCTCCGAGTACGTTCAGATCTCTGGAACAGTATCTCAACCAGTTTAGGAATCCCAAGAAGGTGTTTGTTCATGTTTCTTCACCATGTGCATCTGGTTCGCCATTACGACATTTCAAAGGGGGAGATCATGAACCCACTGAAGCGGATTTTGATTGGGAACAGATTTTTCCACATGTTGGCAAGTACCTTGCCTTAGGGACTTATAGCTCTTTCGAGCTTCCGTGGAGGAATGAGATCTGGAGTTGACATCTGACTATAAGGAGACACTGAGGAAAGCTGGTCATGTTTATGACGTGCCAGTTCACTTGTGTGCCACAGGGTTTCGAACTGACCAAGGGACGCCAGTTGGGAAGGTNAAGGAGACACTGAGGAAAGCTGGTCATGTTTATGACGTGCCAGTTCACTTGTGTGCCACAGGGTTTCGAACTGACCAAGGGACGCCAGTTGGGAAGGTTTTGGGATTCACTTCGAATTCCGAGACTTTCGTCACGACCTTGCGCCAGGCTTTTGGGCAATGTGAATGTACTGTGCCCCATGCTCCAATGAACGAGGTTTCCTGGAGTAGTGCAGCCCGCTATAACAGTACACTGGCCCGAGGCATAGTCAAGAGTGCTACGGCAGCGATGTTAATACTGTGATTCTTGTGATTCTTGAGAGAGCGTGAACAGAAATCATTTGTGATTTTCTGCACTTATTTGACTCGCATTGCAACATTTGTGATTTCAGTTTTTGCAAGCTTGTTTTAAACATGACAGCAAACCTGAAACCTGCACTGTGTTTTACTTTGTAGTTTTCTACCGAGACTTGCGAAGGTAAGGTTGAGGTAGGTTGGGAAAAGGACTGGGGATGGAGGCCTGTCGTCACGTTTGGCGTTGTGGGTCTGTTTGTTCCGGGTCCGCCCGACAGTGGTTTTTGCTGCTTTTGCGTTTTCTCGGATTTTCCTCGGTGTTGCTTTGGAGACTCTCCAACCTGTGTTTGTTGGCTGATAGTCCCTGCTGCGCCATAGGGTTATCCACTTTTGCACCGTAGGTTATCTCCCGGTGGGTACCTGAAGCCATGTCGTTTCCCATTGCTTTGGAGACCCCAAGCTTCACGGCGGCTGAGCAGCGCCAGTTAGACCTTCTACTGGNATGTCGTTTCCCATTGCTTTGGAGACCCCAAGCTTCACGGCGGCTGAGCAGCGCCAGTTAGACCTTCTACTGGCAAAGCGTGAGCAAGCTAAGAAGAGTGCGGGAGCTGCGGCCAAGAGCAGCATGACTGATGCATCCAAACGTCGACGCACTTCTGAGGATGATGATCCGAGTTCATTTGACGAGGGTGAGTGGATCTCGGAACAGATTACGGCAATGCAAGCTGGGGAGATTGCCAAGGGAGAGGTGATGGTTCCTCATCATTTGGATGAAATGATCCCTACTCCGAAAGGACTATCCTTTGAGGATTGGTGCGAAACCCTGGTTACGATGCCGAAATACAAGAAAGAGAAGATTAGCTTCTCGGAGCTTTACAGCAAGGCTGCAGTTGAGGCAGAATGCCGCAAGTATTGCAGCTGGATTTTGAAGACTTACGGAACTGATGACAATTTGCAGACAAAGACTGAGCAAGGAGCTCTGCAAGTTGTGCATCAGCCCTATTCACAAGCCATCGACTTGGCAGCTTTTCTGAAGGCGACGAAGTTCGCTTCTCAGGTCTGTGGAGAGTCAGAAGGTTATCGCAGAGAGTTCAAGTGAGATGACTATGCTGAACGGAGGATAGCAGTACGCCGGCGAAAGGGGGTGTGAAAATATGAGCTGCACATGCCTGGTGGGCTATGTCTGCGTAGCCAGTCTGGGTCCGCCAGGGCACTGCAATCGTGGTTACACCTATTTCTGGGACTCTGCTATGACTTCTGAGGCTTTGCCATCACTTTTGATGCGTTTGAAGGCTACCATGGTGATCAGTGCAAGATTTCTTCACCAACGGTATCGTCAGACCTGAATCTGGTGCATTTTGGATATTTTTCAAGGCCACAATGATGATCTCTGCGAAATTTGCTCATCAAGGATGGCATCAGATCTGAATTCGATCGCTTCTTCATCATCTGAGGATTTCTGAGCTGAAGAGCGTAGGTAGTTGGAAATCACNCGAAATTTGCTCATCAAGGATGGCATCAGATCTGAATTCGATCGCTTCTTCATCATCTGAGGATTTCTGAGCTGAAGAGCGTAGGTAGTTGGAAATCACTCTGTGACCGTTTGAGATGTCATAGGTAGTTTCGGACTGCAGTGCNTTCTTCATCATCTGAGGATTTCTGAGCTGAAGAGCGTAGGTAGTTGGAAATCACTCTGTGACCGTTTGAGATGTCATAGGTAGTTTCGGACTGCAGTGCGAGGGTTTGAGGTTGAAACACCTCGCGACGATCATGTCGAGAGTCATGATCTAGCTCGCTGTTGTGGTGCAAGGGTTTTGTATAGTGTAGACATGTTCACTGATGGGTCATGGATGTGTTTGTTTTGGTTTCCCCCAAATCGTTTGGGTTTTCTTCTCAAGGATGTCAACAGTTGATCTCCTGGTGCTTGCTTTGGCATGCACAAGAAAGGACCTTAGAAATCCTGTGCTGAGAAGATCGACTACTGAGGGAGGAAAACACAAACCTGCGTTTTGGTTTTCCTGTTTTGGTTTTGGGGAAAGTGACCTGTTTNTGAAGTAGGGTTTTGTAGGTCAACCGAACTATAAACCTGAAACTGAATTCGTTTTGGACGTCACGGTATTTTGTGACTTTTGTCCAGAGAAATGTTTTGGAAACTTCGGAATAGTCTTTTGTGAAGACCAGGAATTGAGTTTCCTGACTGCGACTTTTTACTCTCAAGGAGTGTGAGTCAACTGTGCTAAGACTTTTAATTAACTTAGCTGCAGAGCACAGCCGTTTTCACCAGAGACATTCTGACACCTCGTTGTTTGTGCTTTCTGTTCGCGCAAAAGGGGCTTGACGCTGGCAAGTGTTGGTTGTTTGGGTCTTGGGAGTCACGCCTGGGTGTTTTCGAGTTTCGCAGCCCAGGCATGTGGTTAACTTCTCACCATCTTACTTCCATAGGCAAGATGCATAAAGGTGGTCCTGGATCAACGTATCCAGTTCAAATAACCACGTCAGTGAACAAGATCAAATATCTCAACCACAAAGTTGCAGTAGGCTTCTCTCGTCAGATGCCAACACATTCCAGTAGGCGCGGGCGCCTGCAATACCAATAGGTATATAGCTAAGCGACAAGCTTAGCTATGGTTGGCAAAGCTCATCCTTCGAGAGAAGCACGACCACGTNAGGCGCGGGCGCCTGCAATACCAATAGGTATATAGCTAAGCGACAAGCTTAGCTATGGTTGGCAAAGCTCATCCTTCGAGAGAAGCACGACCACGTCCACAACCATAATAAACACATATCATCCAGTCGCCACGACGTAGATGACCATGAAGTGTCCATCACGAGCAAACGTAGGTTGCTCCGGATCATGCAGAAAACATCAAATCAAGATAGACCGCACCAGAGTTGATGGTAAAAGGATAAAATCTCAATCTGAATCCGGTTCTGGATAGAACCCCTCGTGTAGAGCTCGAATCCAGTGGAGATAACACCAAATTCGGATGTAAACACATCATTGGTGAGGACATCTCACGATTCGTACAATGAAGGCATCAAAATACAGGTGTCCAGACCTCTTCAGTGAACAATGGGTGTACAGTCACCTCGGCGGTCCTTTATACCCCACATTTTCATAGTTTCAGTATTTCCAAACGAACTGTCTAATTGAAAACGAATACATATGTTTCATGGAAAGCTTGTCGAGGTTGCACTTCCATTTGAAGTTGAAATGGAATCCGAACTAGTTTGAAGTTGAATTAGATTCCACTTTTCTTTTAATGTTTAGGACGGTCCCCAAAATTTGAGCACTTTATCTAGAGGGCTGCCATTATGAAGCCTGGCTTTTCAAAAGGGTTGAGATAGCAAAAGTAACCCTACATTTAGAAAGCAAAAAAATATTCACCGCAAATCACCACAGAAAAATTCAGTGACTGACAGATTGAAGTAGGTAAGGCATTGTTTTTTTGATGGTTCCGAGGTAGTTCAAGGCTACCCGCTTCGCGTTTGTTTTCTCTAGCCTTCTTTACTAAGGGATTAACAAAGAAATCGATGCATTCAAATCTTTCGGACTTCTGAATCAGATCCTTGAGGCCAAATTCCAAAAATCAGAAGGGAAAACAAGTGTGATAAATGAAATCAAACCCAAAAAACATTCATTGCAATGAGAGACCACATCCTTGTTGACTCAAATTTTGGTGGTGGCGGCGGTGCGTAATTTTCTGTGGGTTGTTTCTGCAGGAACATCCGGAAACGACATCCCAAGTTGCAGAAGTTGCAGCCGAAGCCGCAGCGTTTGGAAACGGCTGGACCTGCGCCGAGGCTGTGGCCTTCGGACTCCATGACGACCCGAAGTCCTTACTGCGAACCCGAAGACAGTTGACGAAGACAGCTAGGAGTCTCAACTTCTCCAAGACTTTGATGTTTTGGCAGTTTTCATTCACAGTTGTTTGGCAAAAACAAGAGACAGGTGTGGGAGCAGTCAGTTGTTGTTGGAAACGATTTGTTTGAACCTTTTTGTTTCTATATACTTAAACTTCTACATATTGGTTTGCAATTGTTACAATTGCAACTCAATGGGGCGAATGTGGCATTTGTATGCATTTGTTTCATGCCGTTCATTCTGTCAAGTTCAATTGAGTATGGTTTTCAGATCTTTTTGTCAGACTTTCATAGGGTAAACATTGATGCTACGCTATAAGATTTTCTGTTACATGTTCGAACATCTCTCATGCTACGCCCTAGCCTTCAATATTCCACCAATGATGCTACGCTCTAAGATTTTCTCTTCAAGTTTCAAAAATTCTTTCACCTTTGTGCTACATTCTAAGATCTTTTCTCAATTTTCCAACATGGTCGATGCTGCGCTCTAAGACCTTCTCTTCAATTTTCCACCCTCATTGATACTACGCTGTAAGATGTTCCCTTCATTTTTTTTAGCGTCCCGGGTGCTATTCTCTTAGATTTTTTCTTCAAGCTATTACCATTATTGATGCTACGGAGAACAATCTGTAAGACCTTTTCCTCTAATTTCGAACGTTCTTTCCATTATAGATGCTACGCTCCAAGATCTTCTCTCCAATGTTCTACCATCATTGGTGCTACACTAAGATTTTCTCTTTAAATTCCTACCATCATGGATGCTACGGCGAAGAATCTCTAAGATCTTGTCCTCATTCTTCCAACATTTTCCCCCGTTTTTCCAACATTCTTCCATCATTGATGCTACGCTCTAAAATCTTATCTTCAAGTTTCTACTCTACCAGTAGTACCGCACAAGGCGGTGGCGGAAGTTTCAAAAAAAGGAAACCTATAGGAGAGGTTCGTTGCTGTGACTGATGGATGGCAGAGCGAACCCANCACAAGGCGGTGGCGGAAGTTTCAAAAAAAGGAAACCTATAGGAGAGGTTCGTTGCTGTGACTGATGGATGGCAGAGCGAACCCACTGATGGACCGACAAGTGGCAGGAGGCAGCGCAGTGTAGCTGTAATGTAGTGTAGTTGTAGTTGTGGTTGTAGCTTTAGATGTAGTTGTGGTTGTAGTTGTAGTTGTAGTTGTAAGGTGGTTGTAGTTGTAGTTGTAGTAGTTGTAGTTGTAGTTGTAGTGCAGTGCAGTGTACTGTTGTTGTAGTGGTTATCGTGGTTGTAGTTGTAGCTGTTGTAGCTGTAGTTGTCATATAGTTGAAGTAGTAGATGTAGTTGCTGTAGTTGTAGTTGTTGCAGTTGTAGTTGTAGTTGTAGCCGTTGTTGTGGTTGTAGCTGTAGTCGTAGTCGTAGTGGTAGTTGTAGTTGTAATGCACTGTAGCGTAGTGTAGGTGTAGTGGTTATTGTGGTTGTAGTAGTTGTAGTTGTTGCACTTGTAGCTGTAGTTGTTGTAGGTGTTGTAGTTGTAGTTGTAGCTGTCATGTAGTTGAAGTTGTTGTGGTTGTTGTAGTTGTAGTTGTTGTAGTTGTAGTGATTGTTGTGGTTGTAGTTGTAGTGGTTGTTGTAGTTGTAATGTAGTTGTAGTTGTAGCTGTAGTTGTTGTAGTTGTAGTTGTAGCTGTCATGCAGTTGAAGTTGTAGTTGTAGTTGTTGTAGTTGTTGTAGTTGTTGTAGTTGTTGTAGTTGTCGTAGTTGTAGTTGTAGCTGTTGTAATTGTAGTGGTTGTTGTGGTTGTGGTTGTAGTTGTAGTGGTAGTTTTAATGGTAATGTAATGGTAATGTAGCTGTAATGGTAGTTGTAGTTGTAGTTGTAGTTGTAGTGGTAACGTAGTTGTAGTGGTAGCTGTGGTTGTAATTGTACTTGTGCTTGTACTTGTAGTTGTGGTGTAGTCACATCCAAACTTCCAAAATCGGCCCGAAACCCTCAGTTTTTAACACTTTTGACTTAGGAAATGCGTCACCTTTTCGACATCGAATCATCATCGAATCGTCAAAAAGTGGTCCGAGACCCTCACGTTTTTACGATTTTCACTTCCAAATGTGCTTCGCGCCACAGCGCCGNAGTGGTCCGAGACCCTCACGTTTTTACGATTTTCACTTCCAAATGTGCTTCGCGCCACAGCGCCGTGCACTTTTTCGACATCTCAACTTCCAAAAGTGCGCCGACCCCTCACGTTTTTACGGTTTTCACTTCCAAATGTGCTTCGCGCCACAGCGCCGTGCACTTTTTCGACATCGCAACTTCCAAAAGTGCTCCGAAGCTGACAGTTTTTAACACTTTTCACTTCCAAATGTGCTTCGCGCCACNAAAGTGCTCCGAAGCTGACAGTTTTTAACACTTTTCACTTCCAAATGTGCTTCGCGCCACAGCGCCGTGCACTTTTTCGACATGTCAACTTCCAAAAGTGCTCCGAGAATGACAGTTTTTAACACTTTTTACTTCCAAATGTGCTTCGCGCCACAACGCCGTGCACCTTGACATCTCAACTTCCAAAAGTCCTCCGAACCGGACAGTTTTTAGCGCTTTTTACTTCCAAATGTGCTTCGCGCCACAACGCCGTGCACTTTTTCCACATCGCAACTTCCAAAAGTGGTCCGAGCATGAAGTGTTTTAACACTTTTTACTTCCAAATGTGCTTGTGCAATTTTTCATCTCTCATCTACCCGCCGCTTTAGCGAGCCTACTTTTCGACCCTGCGGAGCCACAAAACATTGGAAAAACACAGTGTTTCGCGACTTTCCGACCTTTTCGCGCACCTGCATCTCTTCTCTTCTGACTTTCTCATCTCTTATCTTCTGACTTTTCTCACCTCTGCTTTTCAACTGTCCATATATTGTCGGAAGTTTCACTTCTAAACTTCCTTCGGCCATCATTGATACTACGCTGTAAGATGTTCTCTTCACTTGTTGCGCTGTATTGACGCATATTGACATCATATTGATGATACGCTCTAAGATCTTCTCCTCAAGCTCTGCACATCATTGATGCTATTGCTGAGAATCTCTACAACCTTCTCCTTTGCTTTCAAGCATTCTTCCATCATTGATGCTGCGCTCTAACATCTTGTCCTACCATCATTGATGCTACGCCCTGAGAATCTTGAAGGCCTTCTCCTTATCTTTCCATCGATGCTACGCTCCAAGATCTCCTCTTGACTTTTCTAACATGATTGATGCTACGCTCTAAGATCTTCTCTCTTTCCAACATTTTACCATCGCTGATGCTACGCTTCAAGATCTTCTCCTCCATCTTCCAGCAATGATGGCACGCTCTCAGAATCTTGAAAATCTTCTCTTCAAGTGTCTGCCATCACCCATGCTACGCTCCAAGATCCTTTCTTCAATTTCCTACTGTCATTGATGCTNTTCTCTGAGATCTTCGGTTCAAGCTTCTGCCATCAATGATGCTCACGTTGGGAATCTCTAAGATCTTCCCTTCAACTTCCACATTCTTCCATCACTGATCCTGCGCTCCAAGATCTTCTCGTCAGTTGTCTAGCATCACTAATGCCACGCTCCAAGATCTTCTCTTCAACTTTCCAGTGTTCTACTTTCATTGATTCTAGGGTCCAACATCTTTTTTCAAATTGCCAACATGCGACCATCATTGATGCCCCCATGATGCTGCGCTCTGAGAATCTCTAAGATCTAAGATCTTGTCTTCAACTTTCTCATAGCCTCCCCTCATGGATGCTACTCTCTAAGGTCTTCTCGTCAATTTTGCCACATATTTCATGCTACGTTCCAAGATCTCTTCTTTAACTTTCAATCATTTTATCATCATTGATGTCATGCCCCAAAATCTTCTCCTCAACATTCTAATATCACTATGCTACTGCATCTGGAAGCAGATGAAACGCCGTGTGCCTCAGAACTTTAAAGGTGTGAAAAGAACAACACGATTTTAGACACGTGGGCGGTGGAAGACATGGGCGGTATAGGGTTTGTGACACAATCTTGACTATCTTGGGCCAGCATGGCGCCATAAATCCTACCTATCCAACCTCCAAACTTGAAAAAAACGCTTTCCTGCAAAAACCAAGTGTTTTCCAGATTTCAAATCTGCCATGCATTTCTGGCAGCGCGCAGCCATTTGCAGCCACTAGAGTGGCCGCAAGTGGCCGCAAGTGGCCGCAAGTGGCCGCTTTCTGCGATTTCAATTTCCACCCCCCAAAGCAACCCCTCTGATCATATTTTTGACGCACGGTTCGGAAACAGATTCTCATGACCAACAGGTTGATGTTCATACTGTCCACAAGCAAGAAACAAAGCAACAAGTTATGAATCGTTGTATCAACATGCACTTAAGGAGGGAGCTACATGTGGCGGCTAAACATTTCATAATTTTCACACTAGCAATATTAAATGTAATGTTGCAGCCAAAAATGTCATGATAGATTCATGAGNCATTTCATAATTTTCACACTAGCAATATTAAATGTAATGTTGCAGCCAAAAATGTCATGATAGATTCATGAGCATTTCATCCTTTGGAGGGTTAATTATATTCGTTTTGTTTGATCAGTTTTGTTTTTTTTTTGAATTCCTGCTTTTCTGCGTGTCCTGGTTTTCCTGTTTTTTCTGTTTCTCTGTTTTTTTGCTTTTCCTGTTTTTCCTGCTTCTCTGCTTTTCTGCTTCTCCGTTTTTTTTGCTTTTCCTGCTGCTTTCTGTTTCTCTGCTTCTATGCTTTTCTTGCTTCTCTCTTTTCTGCTTCTTTGCTTTTCTCTTTTTTGCTTTTCCTGCTTCTTTGCCTTTCTNCTTTTCTTGCTTCTCTCTTTTCTGCTTCTTTGCTTTTCTCTTTTTTGCTTTTCCTGCTTCTTTGCCTTTCTACTTCTACTTGTCCTCTTTCTGCATTCAGACATTCATGCGTTTTTGCTGCTCTACTTATTCCTGCTCCTCTGCGTCCTTTCTTTCTTGATTTTAGCGTTTCCTTGTTTTTCTTCTTCTTTTGCTTCATTCTCTCTTGTTTGTATCCTGAATGAAACCTTAGAGAAACCCTACATGAAAACCTAAATCAAACCCAAAATGAAACCCTAAATGAAACCCTAAAGAAACCCTAAATGAAACCCTAAATGGAATCCTAGAGAACCCTCAAATGACACCCTTAATGAAACCCTAAATGACACCCTAAATGACACCCTAAATGAAACCCTAAATGAAACCCTAAAGAAACCCTAAATGAAACCCTAGAGATCCCTAGAGAAACCCTACATGAAACCCTAAATGAAACCTTAAATGAAACCCCAAAGAAACCAGAAGCCCTAAAGGAACCCTAAATGAAACTCTCAAGAAACCTAAAGAAACCCACATGAACGTTTGAAGTACCAACATGTAGCAAATATCATGCAAAATTACAGGTTCTAGTTCCAAACTGTTGCAGATACAAGGCAAATGGTGCCAAGAAAGACATATAAAAAACAAACCTGATCAAAAAAAAATTCCCAAAACTATTCTGCACCCTAGGAAAATGGATCGTACATTCCAAGAACGGAAAGTCATGAAAAGATTGAAAAGGCAGCAAACAACAGTTTCATTCTCAGTATATTTTTTTAACGCACAGTTCGGAAACAGATTCTCATGACCAACAGGTTGATGTTCATACTGTCCACAAGCAACAAACAAAGCAACAAGTTATGAATCGTTGTATCAACATGCACTTGANAAACAGATTCTCATGACCAACAGGTTGATGTTCATACTGTCCACAAGCAACAAACAAAGCAACAAGTTATGAATCGTTGTATCAACATGCACTTGAGGAGGGAGCTACATGTGGCGGCTAAACATTTCATAATTTTCACACTAGCAATATTAAATGTAATGTTGCAGCCAAAAATGTCATGATAGATTCATGAG
>BGPT01001201.1:125281-141086 GCA_003297045.1 Symbiodinium sp. clade C Y103 | reverse complement strand
TTGCTACGTTCAAGATCTTGCTACGTTGAACAATGTTGCTACATTGATGATGTTGCTACGTTGCAAATGTTACTACGTTGGAGATGTTGCTACGCTAAACTCTTGCCGATGTGGAAGATGCTGCTAGGTTGAAGATCTTGCTACGTAGAAGACGTTACTTCGTTAAAAATGTTGCTTCGTTGAAAGCTGTCGCTACGTTGAAAGNGCTGCTAGGTTGAAGATCTTGCTACGTAGAAGACGTTACTTCGTTAAAAATGTTGCTTCGTTGAAAGCTGTCGCTACGTTGAAAGATGTTGCTACGTTGGTTTTTTTTATGTTATAGATGCTGCTAGGTTGAAGATGTTGCTACGTTGAAACATGTTGCTACGTTGCAGATCTTGCGTCCTTGCCCAGACCCTCAACAGAATCCATTTTTTGGATCGCATTTTTGGATCCAAAAATTGGATCGCCGAGATCCATTTTTTGGATCGCATGCGTTCATGGCCTACTTGGCACAGTGTGCAAAGGTTGTACGTTCGCACCTCTAGCTGCAGAACAACAGCAGGGGCAACCAGTTTGCAGTAACATCGCCCAACAATGGACACGAAACTGCTTGAACAGTCCATGCTGGGCAGACTAGATGCACTCTTCTGCTACAGTGCCAACTTTTTCAGGCTTTCGCGCCCGAGAGTGTTTTCACCCGCGAACTCACTCCCGAAGTGTTACTGTCCTGCAATCTGCTACTGCGATCTCTGTGGCTGACATGATGATGAGAAAGACTGACTATCGACATTCGTCCGTAACTCGGAAGTTTACGAGCCAAACTTTGTACTATGTATTAAAATTATGTATGCATGTATTTGTATGTGTATGTACGTATATGTCAACCTAGTGGTTTTGGGAACTCCCGCCCTTCCACCCATGGCCGCATGGCCAGATCTGATAGCAGTGTTTTTCTCCGGTGCTCCATTTGTCAGATCTCAATCTAACACAGCCAGCGTGTTATCCAGCAGTTCCAAAGTGTTGTTTATGCCAGCCACCACACTGCGAGGCTCCTGGTGCCAGGGGTCCAGCTCTACTACTTGCGTGGTGTGTTTTCAAAAAACGGTTTCCCTTTTTTTCAAACAAAAACCAGATCCTCTCGAACCACACTCCGGGAAAAGCACGTATCCCAAAGCTTTTTGTAGGCAACGGGTTTCGTCGTAAATGCCCCAGTTTGCTTGAAGTATGCTGTCGTCCAAATATCAATGACACACTGGCAGAAAGCAGGGGTATAGACTCCAGATTCTTTGAGGTTGGAACCTCCCGTCACAAACAACCTACGTTTGCTCTTAGACCGATGTTTGAAGTAGTAGATCTTCTTGTTCTTCTCAAGGAAATTCTTTCGGAACTTCATGGCCGTTCTCAAATACCTGGGGGGTACACAGGTCACCTTGACTTTACCCTTGTAAACGATGGGGAAACCATGTATAAACACAGGTATATTACATATATCAGAAAAATAGATCTGGGGATAAATAGGTAAATCGATATTATATCATATTATATATGTATGTATGTATGCATGTATGTATGTATGTATGTATATCCAATTAAATATGTAGATAGATAAACTATATATATATATATACATGCGTGTGTGTATGGTTTTGGATGATGCCCCCAAAAAAGAATCCAATCGTTTGCCCAAATGCTGCGTTTTTTTCAAGATCATCCTGCGAACTCCTGGAATACCAAGTAAAAGGTTTGATTGGATCTTGTCCCACTTTTCTTGAAGTTTTTTTGACCAGGTCCGCTCCAATGGTTTCATCACATCTTCGATGATGTTCCCCATAAAAACCGATGGTTTTGGCAGAGGGTGTCCAAAACATTTCATCCAACTGTGGATTCTGATCGCACCGATTGCCAGAAGAAACCGCGCCAGCTCCGGGAAAATCCAAAGCACGCTGCTGGCAGGTTGCTCCAACCTGAGTATGGCTCAAAAGAGTGTGCTTGGAAAGGATTGCAGAAGGAAAGCCTTTTTTTGGAGTATGGGGAATGGTCAAAGAAAAAAATACCGTAATAAGTGCTGTCAAAGTACAAAATATAAATGAAGCGCGAATGGGCTATTGCCAGCAAAACCACTAGATTCACAATCAGCTGGTTGGCATCTCTCACTTTTGCTCGCAATTGGTTTCCGTATGGGAATGCAAAACACCTCATATGAAATGAACTGGCAATGAAGACAAAAAGTCCACAAGGTGGACCACACATCAGCACTCCGCGTTCCACCTTGCGACAGGCAGCGACAGTTGTGAGAAAAAACGACAGGAACCTTTCTTAGCCAATTAGCAAACCACCACCGGAATGAAACAATTGCCAATTTCATCAATCAGGCACCAGAGAGAGAATCAAAAAGAGCGCCTGAAAGAATCCTTCTTTGGTAAGCAGATTGTTGTTGGTGGGATCCCTCAGAACATCGTAGCCAGCAGATTTCAAGCCGTTCTTCTCACATTGATTTTCGAACTCCGAGACCCAGCAAACAGATCCACTGATTGCAGCTCACGCGGCCCATTGAAGTCCTGGACCTTTGTATGGATCTCGTCTAAATTCTTAGAAGCATCGAAAGTAGAATCTTCAGGAAAAACTATTCGAACATTGTGATCGAATGCCATGGCATGGAACCTTTCGCTACCCTATGCAGGCTTGGGGCAGAGCTTCGATTTGGGATGTTGTGGGATGGCAGCCGCTCAACTGGAACCACAACTTTTCTAGTGAATTGGTGTTTCTCACAAGGTCTTGATTGTCAGCACAAAAAATGTAATCAGCGACTTTTTTGAAACATCTCGGAGATGGCCAGATCACGGTGCTTCTTGTGCAAAGCCTGGCATTTCCAGTGAATCACATTTGCCCAAGTTCTCCTGTGGCATGCCCTTGCAATCTTGGCGATTAATCCATTAAAGGATTCATCCCTGTAAGTGCTGTACTTGCGTGGGTTTCCTTTGAAAAGCGCACGCTGAATAAGGTGAATCATAAAGTGACACTTTGGGGTAATGGGTCCATCAGCTTTGCTGTAGAACCTCAAAAACCTAAGGTATACCCCCAATGCTTCCTGCACTTGTTGCCGTGAAAATTTTCTGGATTCAGCATTAAACACTGTATCCAATTTGTTTGCTGCTTTTGCAGCCTCCAAAAGATACTTTCCCTTCCTTGCCATGTTTTCTGGCATGTGGGACGTGAAAGCGTCCATGTGCGTTTCAAGCAGGTGGCAAACAAACTTTGCGAGACCATGCGACTCAGCAGCCTTCGCATGCAGGCTCGGATTGTCGTAGGTGCCAAGCATGGTCAAAGTAAGATTCCAGACCTTCAAGATTTCAAGACAAATACCATTGAAAATGCAATCATTCCCATAAGATCATTTTGGCGGGTTAAGCCCCAAAGAAAAAACACATGGGGATCCTGACCAGCACTCTTTCTCAAACATTTGCTGGGCAATGAGAAAGGGTTTTAATTTAAATTCCAACCGAAGGGCTTCCGAAGATTTCCCAACCCAATCTGGATCCTTCCGCTTCTCCTTGTAGAATTGGAAAAGTTCTGCTTTGAGAGCCAGAAGTGACAGTTGGCGTTTGTCTGCAGCATCCAGACCATCAGTTTGGGGTACCCATAAATTGGAATCGAGACAGTAGTTCAGAGCCAAGCTAACAAGTAGCTGTAAAGGGCCTAGATGCCAGCCGTGGAGAATGTCGAGGCTCCATGTTTGCAACCCAACTCCAGCTAGCTTGAACAAAGGGCAATCGTGTAGTAGCCTTCCATCTACACGCCCCACCCACCAGTGACATTGAAATGGCACATCTTTGAACTCGAATCCAGCTACATCAGGCAGAGTAGGTGTAGGCATCAGCCGACTAAATTTTTTCAACCCAAATTCCGGCAGGTCTTTCACAAGGGTTCGGCCCCGGTACTTTTTCTTGTACTGCAGTTTCTGGTAGATCTTGGTTCGCATCTCGATGGTGGTGATGTCCAAAACCTCAGCGAGACTTTATTCATCTTATATAAGTCTATTTGTTTGTTCAACTTGGTGGGTAGCAACAATGGTAGGAACACATTTTTTGGAAACATTAGGTTGGGATCCAAGAAACTTGAATGCTGTGATCAAGATCCTGCAGATACTCATTGGTTCCGTACTGCTCGAACGGCATCGAATCCACAGTTATATTGTTCAAATTCAAATCCTGTAGCTGGTTCTGATCAATTCGACAAAGTGGGCATGGATGGGTCTTGTGACTCCAGTAGCGAAGCCCAAACACTTGCAAAAATGCTGGCCAATCCCCCTGGATGTCCAGGACCGCGTTTCGAACCGATGGAGCAGTCTCCAAACTCTGAAGGTCAGAGACCCAGGCTTCCAGTAATGGGTGGAAGCTGCACCAACCACGGCAACCACATTGGCACATCTCATCGCTGCCTGAGAGTAGCAGTGTAAACGCAACAACAAATAGAAGTTATCTGAATGGGGTGGCTGTGTCTTTTTTACTGTCCCCAAACCACTCTTGAAAAAGATTGAGTTTCGGACGCAGTAGGAAAGAGAGGAATTTCTGGTTGCTCAAGATGTCTGTGACATAGAATGCTGTAAAAGAGTCATTCTTGGTGTAGGCAACCCCATCCCAGTATAGAGCTATGGGTCGAACTTTTGTCTTGAAGCCTTCAACTTTGGCTCTACGAACGACAGGGTGCTCGTCATAGCAATCCAAACCTCCAATCACTTTTTCAAAATCCTTTCGCGGGTGGCAGTAAACCATGTCCTCCGTGATGTGATCTCTGAAAGCTTGGGACGGTAAGTACATTGGAACTTTCTCACAAGTTCGAGTGGCATTCCGTTTGATGCAGGAGGGGCAGTCAATGTAAGTCAGGTCAATGTCATCGTAAATTTTCCCTGCATGCTTCTTGACATGCCGATGCCCGTTCTTTGAGGCCGAAGATGGATTCAGCGCAAGATCACTGACTCCCAGGCCGCCAGCTCGGGTGATGTAATGGGATAACAACGCTGCATCAGAACCAGGCATCCCTTCTGTGCAGAATTTGTCCAAGAGAAATTGTCTCAGCTCCAATCCAGCTTTATGTCGGAGTTCGTGTTCTGGGTCATCAGCAAGAGATTGCGCATGAGCAAGTTGGGCATCTAGTCGTGCTTTCTTATACATTGGGGGCCACAAAAAAAATCTTGAACCAAATTTGATTTCCGTCCTCATGCATGTGGTTTCAATTGGACATGTGAGGCAAACCCCATCCATACATTAGTCTAGCAGAGTCTAGCCATACAGTGAGCAAAACCTGTTGGTTTTCAAAATCAACGTTCCTGCAGGCCACGTCTTTGCAGATTTTTCACAGCAATTTTATTGGTGCGTGTTCGTTCGCACAGAGTTCCCCCTCTGCGCGCAACCCTGAGCGAGCAGGTGTTCATCACCCACCAAAGATCCTAGAAAGAATCAAACTTGGCGCACAGCTTATCGAAAGGTTTTTCCAAAAATATACTTTTTATTGTGAGTAGTGCGTTTGGGTTGAAATGGCACTAGCGCACAAGCTTTGACACTTGAAACCCCTTGTGAAAAGAGTATCGACTCAGGCAGTTCGAAGCTTCTTGTTCTTCGGTCCTTCCGGTTCGGTCATGGCCTGTGACATTTTGTGGACTCGCGACGCCAAACCATGCATCCTGAGAAAGGGGGCAAGGATGTAGCAGAAAAAAATAGGGGCTAAAATATGAAACCTTTCGGGGAAAAGAAGCGTGAGAAAAGTTTTTGACACTTGTCTAGATGAGATTCGAAGCTGCGATTGACTGACAGCGGTCCACAAAGAGGTTCATGGACGTGAGGTATTCATCCTTGTAGGTCTTCTTCAAGCTGCGGATGCCGGTCTTGCCTAGGATGCTAAGCTTCACATTGTCGACGAACTCTGTGATGTCTTGACCTTGTTCCGGAGTCATCGCGTCTCGAAAGTTTGTCACCAACTCTTTGTACTCTTCGATAAAGCCCTTTGCCCATCGATACTCCGAAGGCAAATCATCTCCTTGTCCTGCGATCTTCTCCATGATTTGAGTAGCCATTTGGTGATTGGAAAGGATATCCTTGACTGCCTTTTCTGCTGCCTGCTCTGCTGAAGCTTCTTTCTTGGCGCCACCTTTGGGTTTTGGAGTTGTGGCCTTCGAACCCTTGGCCTTGGCTTTGGCCTTCGCTTTGCCCTTGGCCTGGGGCACGGCCTTGCTAGGAGTCCCTGACTCAGACGGATCACTGGCTGCACTGTCATGCGTCGTCCCAGACGGTGACGATGCCATCTCACCATCGTTGATGCCAGGGACGCACACATTCATCTCAGCCCATCCTTGAAGACCTTGTGGAGTATCAGCGACCTCTTTCACATTGACACTTTCAACGGGCACCCCATGAAAGAAAGCATACTTTCTCACCGCCTTGCACTTGAAGCTCTCTGTCTCGAAAGTCCCTGAGGAATCTATCAACTCCGCAACATCTTTCCAAGACTCCTCCTCACACTTGGACACCAGCTTCTCGACCAAAAGGTAATTGTCAGCCTCCGTCCACGTGTTGAAAAGCACGAAGATTTCCTGCCGATGCGCAGTTGCAGTATGTTAGGAACATAACCCCATGTCCGTTTTTGGGTGTAGACTGTTTTTTGCATATGAGGTTCCCCACATATATAAATACATGATATATATATATATATATATATATATATATTAAGTAGTTTATATCTATATAGGTACATATAAAATGGAGATATAGATGCATGTGTATATTGCATCTCAAATTTCACCAGAACCCGGAGGATGAACAAAGATGACAACTTTCAGTCCTCCCATTTTCTGCAATTCTTGATGTAGTTCGTAGCCTGGCGCCTTGCTTCTGGTTGATCGACACCTCCGAAATGCTGCTGCAGTTGAAGTTCGCTTTTCCACACCCCAACCTCCTCTTGTTTCACCTTCGTGCTGATGGTCTTGATCCTCTTTTTGATCACTTTGTCAAAAGACCTGTCCATTGCCCATGACTGCCTGAATTTTTTTTTCAGATCGTCAAAGAGCCACTTGTAGCATTCTTGGGCCCCAGGATCTTTTTTCAGTTGGCGATACATGGCATTCCCCATAGGACCACGTGCCTTGCAATCAAGGCCATGACAAGCCCACCCTTCTAAACCTTCATCACTATCAACCAACATCTGTTGGGTAACATCACCCACGGACATGCCGTAGAACTTGGCGTACTGAACCTTGGCCCTGAGCACGCTAGGTTTCTTATCATCACCAGGTCCCTTGTCATCACCAGGTCCTTTCCCATGTTCCGTCGGTTGAACTGGTTCTTGGGCAGGTGGAACATCTGGAGCAGCATCTTCAACCTTACGGGAAATTTCACAAAGATTAGTCAAAACTAGGTTCTACCCCAAAAAGGTGAGGTTTGTTGAAATACCATACCCTGAAACATGTTGATTTTGAGCAGCCGTTTGAAAACTGCCCCGTGCAGGCCTGCTGAGTCTCTTCCTCATCAGGATTGGGCACGGGGGCTTCAGCGGCTGGAGCGGCCATGGTGCTGGAGCGAGCGTAAGCAGTCGTAACCCTGAAAACTGTTCGTTCTGGGAGCATAGGTCGGCGAGGTGTACCCCTCATCGACCCCTCATCGGACCCAAGTTCAGGGAACAGGGGGTGGCTCATCACCCATTTCCTTTCTTTCTATGTATTCGGACCCCTAATTTTGAGGTAGGCTCATCACATGCTCATCGGCTATATGACCGGACCCCCTCATCGCCATCAGTGCTAAAGAAATAGGGGGGCTCATCGCTCCAACCAATTCTTTCCAAATAAGCCAGCTTGGGGTAGATCAGGGGGGCTCATCGGATGCTCATCGCTATGGGCTCATCGAACCCTCATCGCTATGTTTTTTGGTGATTTTGATCAAAATTGTTAAAAAGTTTTGGTTGGTCATTTCACTGCCCCGGCTACGGCACCGTAGATCCAAATACGAATTGAGATCCAATTTTGCCCCAGGTAGGGAATCCAATTTTGCCACAGGTACGGGATCCAATTTTGTTTTAAGCCCCGGTAGTCAAATACTGCATATAGGAACCCCAAACCCGTTTTAACCAAAATAGATCCACTGCTGTGCTTTCCAAAAAGAATGAAGTTAAACCTTGACATCACATGACCCACAGCCCTCCACAAAATGGAATAGCTAATTGCCTTGGGCTAGTCTTCAAACTTGGACCCGACCAAGTCCCCCAACTCTAATGTATTTAAATACATGTTTTTCTAACTTCGTGGGGTCTAAGTTTGAAGGACCAACCCAGTTGCTGTACATCCCCGTTCCTGCAAGGACATGGGTCCAAAGAGAGAAGACAAGAGGGTGAGGGGAAGAGGCGGGGAGGGGACAAGAAAGAAGGGCAGTACAGAATCAAGGAGTAGGAATTCCAGAACCTTTTTTTTGAAGCCTGACCGCTTTGGGCCACGCTTAACTTCGGACAAGCTAAGCCAGGGGAAACCAAATTGCCAACCATCATTTCATCAACTACTTTGAAGTTGGTGACGCATTTCGGGCATCCATTTTGGGAAAGCTACTGCTTCCAGTTTAACGCTTCCAGTTTGGGAATGCTATAGTGCTTCCATTTTGGGAGCATTACGGCTTCCATTTTGGTACCGCTAGATTTTACGCTGTTTTCCTTGAACTAAAGGATTCTGCGAAGCCCAACGGGCGGTGTGTTCCGTTGGACTTCAAATCATCTGCGTTGACATAGGCATCCAACACCCTCCAAAAAATCAATTTCGGTTGAAGGTTACGCCTTCGCCAAATTTTACCAGACTTTTGATAAGCGCGTTCCAACGGGTTGAAACATGTCAAAGCCACCGTTTAATGCTCCCAAAGCCTGCCTTTCTTGGCAGGATTTTGGTCCACAAGGTATCGTTCCAAGAGTCTGATTCTCAGACAACAATTTTGGAGAAGGACATGGTGGATTTTGAAAGGTCTGTACATAGAAGATAAAAGTTAGTAAGAAAGAGGGGGTCAATTTAGATGAGGGGAGGAAACAGGGGGCCACCACCTTGCAGGAACGTTTGAAGGTAAATTGCTTTCCCAAGCAGCTGTGCTGGTCTTTGATTTCTTTTTTCTGTGGCATGTGCTTTCACGTGTGTGTGAGCTGGAAACTCGAAAAAATGTCATCACCAAGCAAAGCACCCCTTTGACAGTGCAACAGATAATCAACATTTTTTGTGAAATTTCAGAATGAAAGATTTTGGACACAACATCCTTTGGTGACAGCTCGGCAATTCTCAGACAAAATTGGCCCAGCCCTGGGTCTCTCAAGCCGTAGAGTCACGACCATGCTCCTCTCGAGGTGGATTGCCCTTGACATCGTCCGTCGCCGCATCACCGCCTGAATGCAGAGGCCAGACACAGGAAACGGGATCTTGGGGCATCCATCTTTAGAAAGCCAAACTGCTTTCTGGGTTGTTTTAGGATATGGCGTATAAACCAACTTCTCAAAGTATACCAATATACCTATCAAAACGAAATGGTCGACCTAGTGGGATATGCAATCAATATACTTGATGCGTTTCGAATGTGTCTTCCCCTCAAGCGGGTGATACGGAATGAACCCAGGAGAAATCACAAAATAAAGCGCGCCCCAACCTTTTGAAGTTTTAAAAAACTGTTGTGGGTTTAGTTGCATATGATCAGATGGAATCTTACGTGTCAAGACTATTCAAGACTTGGACTTCCGTTATTGAGGTGGAAGATATGAGCTGCAAACACCTTAAATCAAGGAAATAAACTCTTGGCTTTTCAGGACATGCCACCAACATGATAGGTCAAGGATGACCCCACCTATATCAAACTATATCATCTTTGGGGGGTGGGAGAAATCAAACTGGGGGAATGCCGGACATGGCCCGCAAATCCCGCACAACCCAGCCTGACCCAGAATCCTTTGCTGACTGGGCCAACTCCAAGCGTTTTTTGTATGCTGTGTGCATAGTGGTTTTCTCTTCCCAAGTTTCATTCAAATACTTCATGAATTTGCCTGATGTATGCAGGTCCACCAATCTGTTCCGTATACCCGTAAGATCGTTGATGTCGTTGTCACCGTCCAAGACTAGACTCATGATGACTTTGAGGATGGCCATCGCATCAACGCCCAAGATATCTGGTGGCTTGACCACCACTTGAAGCTTCTGGGTAAATTTGGTACCCCCAATTGGCTTGTACTGCAAGGACGCGATGGAATTTCTACCCTTTTGGGATTTGAGGGATGCTTTCATGGTTCCTACCTTCTCATCATTAACTAACGCCTCACTCCATAGGTCCTCCAAATCCGGATGCTTAGAGAGCCAATCAGTGTCCTGCGCAGCCTCGCCACCAGGAGAAGCAGCAACGGGCGGTGCAGAGGCACTGGTGCTGGGCTTCTTGCCGGTTCTTTCCCCCAAATCAGCCTGGGCGACGACCCCAGGTTCGACCATCAATTAGACAAGAAGAAACCGATTTATAAATCAGTACATGGCTGAAGAACCCATTCACCAACACAAGGGTTCCAAACTGAAAACCAATGATTTCTCTATATAGACAATATGCTTCAGCTAAAGACATCAGGGTAGTGAGAAGACTATGGTTGGATTGTACAAATGCACGGTAAGGAACCATTGTGATGTGAGCCACTTCATAGGGAGTTCCATCCTTGAACTTGCAGACTATAGGAGCATCTGGGTCTGCATTCGGGTCATAGGTGGGTGAGATGCCAAGTTCAACAGGGCCCCTTTGATTAGCTGATAGAATCTCCTTCCGCCATGGTCGGAAAAGGGTTTCGTCCCATCCCATCTCGAACTCCTTCGGCTTGCCACTGGGAGCTGCGGGCAGGCTCTGCGCTTGAACTTGACGGTCATCACCAGTCTGGCTCCCTGAGCAGCAGTTGGCAGGGCATTTTCAGCTCAAAAAAATCTCTTCCAATAAGATCCTGTCGGCAAAAAATATCTAAACATGCTTTGGCAGGTGTATGTAGCAGGATGTGTTGTGGCAGCGGTAGGCGGTAGACCTGCTTGCTTATTTTTCTTTGTGGGGATTGGTCTTAGTTGACACCGAGCCAAGATTGAAATTTTCTGGAAAGGTTACGTTGAAGATCATGGCACAAGGTATATATATGTGTGTATACACATGGTTTCTTGCTGGATATCCAAACAAAAAGGGACCTCCATCCAGTGTGACAAGCCACCTTGAGGTCCTCGATTGACTTGCTCGGCGGTGACGTCCTGGAAGAAGGACCCGACGTCGGGGGCTGGAGAAAACTCCACCATGTGATCGTCGAAGAAGGATTCCAAGATCGGGGGTGGTCCCAAGACATCCTGGGCCGCCGCTATACATCGATTCCCTACTTCTTAAGTTGCAGAAAATATCTGTATGTGAAACCAAGTATATTACATATGCTTGAGTACATGTTCAGAATGTCAACAAAATCATTTGTACATCCAGCACCGTTGTAAAAACATGTATAAGTTTATGTATCTGTTTATGTATCTGTACGTCCAAGTATTGAGAATAAAACCAGACAGTCGGCTGTTGCAGATTTTGATTTGGCAAACCCTGGGGGATATATTCTTTTCCAACCCACAATCCCACAAGACCCAAATTGGGGCATGGTGGAGGTAGATGAAAATGGTGGACACGTGAGATTGTTTCGGCAAAAATGCCTGCATGGGTGGAAGGACCACATTTAGAATAGAATCCCTTAATTTGTACTATTTGTAATGTCCAAGGAGTCCAATGTCTCATAAAGGAATCTTGTTGAAACGGCCCCCAATGCGAATGAGATTCATTCATCAAGTCTTGTAAGCTTCTGTGTCTAGGTTCTGGGGGCGACTGGCTTGAAGATGCTGGCCGGGCTGCTTGCTGCTTTGCGTTTGCTTGTGCTTTTGCCTTTGCTTGTGCTTTTGCCTTTGTTTGCACCTTTGTTTTTGCTGCTGTCTTCCTGGGAGGGGAACCCAAATTGTCAGATGACTTGGATCTCTTCACTTGGACTAAATTTGCTTGTGATCGTTTTGGCTTCTTCGGAGCCGGGGATGCTTCAGGTGGGGCAGTTCCATCATCTGATTGTTTGTCCGAAGCTGCTGTGAGCGCGCGCTTGTTTGCTTCATTTTTGTCTTGTTTCCCTTCCTCGGCTGGGGGGGATTGTTCCTCTTCTGGTGCCTGTTTGAGTGCCGACTTGCGTCGCAACCTTGTTTGTGGGAGTTGGGGAGTCTCTTGCTGCGGTGCTGCATCCTGTTGCTTTTCATCAGGCTTGCTCTTGTGTTTACGTTTGCCTCCGGTTGCCTTGCTTGCTTCAGCTGCTGCATGTTCTTCAACTTCGGTGGGGGGATCTGTTTCGTTCGCTTCTTCCTCACCACCTTCACCTTCCTGTCCGTCTTTGTCAGGGTCGCTGTCTTCACTGGAATCACTAGACTCAGTGCTGGAACTAGATTTGGATCCTTCCCCGCCACCCTCATCCCCTGCAGGAGCTGAAGGTTGCACAGGCTGCACAGCCTTCCGACGTTTGCTTGGATTCCCAGTCCGCATGTCCTGGCAGCGGGCAACGAATATAGATGAATTTGAACTAGAGATATTGAAATAACGGGGCAAAAATATGTTGTGGTTTGAATGCAGACTTGGCATTGCGGATTCTGAATTTTTGGCATGAAAATCGGGTATTCGAACAAATGGAAACAGTAAACCCAATCTTGTATAACCCAGTTCCTCTGGAACCCATTTGCGACAGTTCAGAGCTTCTTGGGCCATATGCCGAAACATAGCTGAGAGTTTCAATGCCCGATTTGCTGCCCAACTGGCAGCTTCTGGAACCAGGGCTTTCTCCTGCAGGTTTGTAAGCAACTAAATATGGGAAACCTGGTTCAAATATGGCCTTGATAGACATAGAGACAATCTTATATATGTGGGTTGAAGGCATCTCCCATTCAAGTGCGAGGCTTACAACAAAATGTGCCAAATATTACTTACAGTAACCCCAATAATCAATTTCACTGGGTTCTCAAGCTGGGGACCTCGGGACAGGGTTTGAAAAAGTTGAGGAAACCAAGCATGGAAAAGAAACAATGTTTGCTTAAGAACAGAGAAGCTCCTTGTTCAAGATTTGCAGGGCACTATCGATGGTACTCAACGAAAAGTTCCAGGTTTTAGAGACGCCTTGGACCCTTCGTAGATGGTCAAGATAGCCTTGCAGTTTGACCACATCTTTGGCCTTCATACTTCGATCTTCTGTGTAATTGACGAAGTTTTGGGTAGTCCTTACTTGCGTAGACCCTTGTTACAGAACATGGCCATTATGGTGGGTTCTTGGAAACCTGAAACACAATTCAAGGCCCCCAAAATTCCATGATCCAAACTCTGTGGGAATATGTTGTTTTTCCAGATAAGCTTCACCCATGGCCTCAATGCCACTACAAGACCATCGAGATCATCACTGCTGGGACGCCGGGTGACAGCAGCCGGTTTTTTCAGCTTCATGGCACCGACGGGAAACCCAACTGAAAAAAAACAAGTCTATTTGTATGTATACGTGTATCTATTGCATACACATAATATGACTATATGGATTATATTTGTATAATTGAATTTTAGCCTTGGACCTGCGAAACATCCAATTAGTTTGTTGTAGTGCTGTAGCCCCAGATCCGTTGTCACAACAACTTGTTGGGGTTTCCATTCCTGGCAAACCTTCCGACAATGCGCCAAAAATGAGGCGCCAACTGAGTTGCGCTGGTCTGCGGCGAGATGCGTCAAACTGGATCGATGGCCCAAAGAATTTTCAACTGATTTTTTGCTGTCCCCCCAAAACACCGAGGAATCCCATAACCAAATGAAATAATACGGTTTCGTCAAATGGGGCATCTCTTCAAAAAATGGGCCCAGTCTTGGATTGTTTGGCAACAATGCTAGTAGCCATTTAGTGATTTGCAAAATACCGTGGTGATGCGGCTCTGAGATGGCGAGAAAAAACGCAGGGATTAGCTGTGCCCAAACCACGAATCCAGAAGGGCTGTGCTTTGCATCTCCAAAGTTTGTTTCCCATCAAAAGATTTTGCATTTGCAAAGCATGGATTCTGAAAACACGGAAGCACCCACGTAAAATTGGATTCAATCACAAGCTGCAAACCTACTGCGTGTAGCTGGACTATAAACATATACAGTGGCAGATGTTTTTCTGGTTTAAGATACCCACAAAGGACGGTCCGTACAATGTTTCTGTGCATGGTTTAAAGTGGAGATCTATATATATATATATGTACATATATGTATATATATATGTATATATATATTATATATATGTGTGTGTGCGTGTATGTATGCATATATATATATGTGTGTGGGAGTGTGTATGTATATAACCGAAGGAAGTTTAAAAGTGAAACTTCCGACAATATGGACAGTTGAAAAGCAGAGGTGAGAAGAGCCAAGATGTGAAGAGCTCAGCCATGAAGAAAGTAAGAAGATGAAGAAAGNAATATGGACAGTTGAAAAGCAGAGGTGAGAAGAGCCAAGATGTGAAGAGCTCAGCCATGAAGAAAGTAAGAAGATGAAGAAAGTCAGAAGAGAGAAGATCAGAGATGAGAAAGTCAGAAGAGAGAAGATGCAGGTGCGCGAAAAGGTAGGAAAGTCGCGAAACACTGTGTTTTTCCNAGATCAGAGATGAGAAAGTCAGAAGAGAGAAGATGCAGGTGCGCGAAAAGGTAGGAAAGTCGCGAAACACTGTGTTTTTCCAATGTTTTGTGGCTCCGGGGGGTCGAAAAGGAGGCTCGCTAAAGCGGCGGGTGCGGAGACATCTTGGCAGATGAGACATGAAAAATTGCCCAACATGTCAGGCACATGGCTCAAGCAAAGAGCACTTAAGTCAGATACACGGCTCAAGCAAACCGCTACACAACATTCCTGGCCATGTGGCCAGTGGCTCAAGCAATACAAAGACGCGCTATGAGCAACATGTCAGACACAAGGCTCAAGCAAACGGCGCCAAAACAAGATACATCTAAGAATTCCAAGTCACAACAATGCACAATGCAGTGCGTAGTCGCAAAATGCAATCAGAGATGCATATCTTCTGCAAGCAATTTGGCCAGCCAGCAACAAAATTGCTGCTTTTTCATCCCAAAAGATGATGAAAAAATAGATCGCAGAGATCTATTTTTTGGATCTCACACAGACGAGATCCAAAAAATAGATCGCACTGAGGGTCTGGGTGAGGATGTTACTACGGTGCAAGATCTTGCTTCCTTGAAGATGTTGCTACGTTGAGAGGTGTTGCTACGTTGAAATGTTGCTACCTTGAAAATATTGCTACGTTGTAGATCTTGCTACGTTAAAAGAGATGTTGCTACGTTGAAACTTGTTGCTACGTTGCAGATCTTGCGTCCTTGAGGATGTTGCTACGGTGCAAGATCTTGCTTCCTTGAAGATGTTGCTACGTTGAGAGGTGTTGCTACGTTNCAGATCTTGCGTCCTTGAGGATGTTGCTACGGTGCAAGATCTTGCTTCCTTGAAGATGTTGCTACGTTGAGAGGTGTTGCTACGTTGACGATGTTGCTAGGTTGAAGATGTTGCTACATTGAAGATGTTGCTTTGTTAAGAATATTGCTACCTTGAAACTGTTGCTACGGTGCAGGCGTGGCTGCAGAGGACATGTTGCTACGTTGAAAGATGTCGCTACGTGGAAAGATCTTTCTACACTGAAGATGTTGCTACGTTAAAAATGTTGCTACGTTGAAGATGTTGCTACGTTGAATTTGTTGCGACGTTAAAAGATGTTGCTACGCTGCAAGATGTTG
>BGPT01001201.1:95703-108483 GCA_003297045.1 Symbiodinium sp. clade C Y103 | reverse complement strand
TGCCGCAGACATGAAGCTGCCCATGGCGACCTGGCGATCTCGTCGCAGTGCGTCACTGGACGCCTTGGCCCGCGAGACCTTGGCGAAGGACGCGGTGATCGCGTCATGCTGCGGCATGGCGGTGCTGAGGAGAAGCGTTGGAAGATCCACAGATGTAGCATGAGGGGTAGCTATATATGATTAATGATNACGCGGTGATCGCGTCATGCTGCGGCATGGCGGTGCTGAGGAGAAGCGTTGGAAGATCCACAGATGTAGCATGAGGGGTAGCTATATATGATTAATGATTTTGAATGTGGTTAAAACAAACTCAACCATCCCATTTTTGAAGCTTTATACAACCCATTTATGGTCAACTTGGGGATGGTTTATGCTTTTTCAAACCCCATTAGTATTGATAGTGGATGTTTTAATAAGATGAATCCTATCGTNCGCAAAGCTGCTGCCAAGTGGTTTCCCGATTTTAACCTTCTTACTGCTGCGGATTGAGTGCATGTCTTTCGCGTACTATAGCCCAAGCAACCCTAAGCGTCATCGTCATTGAACCCTCTCGTCGCTCGTGTGGCGTGAAGGTGTTGGAGAAAAAAGAATCATATCCCCAGCAAATGGGGAGCGATCATGAGTCCAAGTATATAGCACAAACAAATCAAATGGGTGGGTGTAAAAACTCCCGCAGTAAAACCACCATATGTAGTATCTGACTTTATCTCCGAAGCGTTGGATCAAAAGGTTCGAGAGCTAAACGGTTGTTTGTCTTGTTTACTAGGTCCCCACTAGGTCCCCATCTAGGACATTGTTGGCTGACCCTGTAAACTACAGGTTATCAGCCGTAGTCTCACCACGTAGCTATGGAAAGTGGAACCCCAGCTGAGCTGCATCAAATGCAGCCGGGAGCGATCCCGTGCCTATGGACGATGAAGTGCTCTACCAGCCAGTGGTTGCATACTTCACATTCATTCAGAACAATGTTGCTCAGATCACTAGTGGAAACACTGTTCAGGTCATGAGGGAAGCCGAACAACGGCATCTTCAAATCATGAGTGAGTTGGTAAATAGCATCAAGATGGAATGGAGTAATCGACAAGCTGCAAAGGAGCAAGAGAGCGACCAGCGCGTGCTAGATGTTGAGCCACAAGCTGTAAACGCAATCAATGAGCGCAACAACGTTGTAGTGAGATGGAACAGCTGATGAAGAATCTACAGGAGTCACATCAAAAGGAAATGGAAGGGTTGAAAGCCCAGGCAAACAGTAAGCATGATGAAGTAGTGGAACAAGAAAGAAAACGTATCACTGCCGAAATGGAAGCGTCGCTTTCACAAACAGTTGATCATGCACAAAAGGCAATTGAACAATTGAAGAAGCAACACTCTGATGAGCTAGCTGTTGAACAAGCCAAATTCATTCAACTGAGGGCTGAGTTTGAAAAGTTCAAATCCGAAATGAGTGAGAAGCTCAATGAAGCTGCTGCTNGATGAGCTAGCTGTTGAACAAGCCAAATTCATTCAACTGAGGGCTGAGTTTGAAAAGTTCAAATCCGAAATGAGTGAGAAGCTCAATGAAGCTGCTGCTGAAAACTTGACTCTTCAGGACAACATCGATGACTTGCAGGAAAAGCTGGATCACCTGACTAAGGCACGTGCATCCGGTCCCGCACCAGCCACTGGGAGTGGTGCGCCTCCAAAAGCTTCTGCATCCGTCCACAAGCCCGAAGTGCATCCGATATGGACTCCAACAGTAGATGCATCCGCAGCCAAAGCTAAGGATGAGGGCATCACAGAAATCAAGACACCGGCCGTACTTGCACAGGAAGCCAAAGCCAGGTTGGATAATCTGCTCAAACCAAAAGGTGCAGAGGAAAGCCGGCGATGGCGTGCCCAGATTGCCAGTATTCAACACCGGGTCATATTCCCCAGCTGAAGCCTTCAAATCACCTGTTGGAACACCAAAGAGTGCTGGTAAGCAACAGCAAATGACGACTACTCACTACTCCTGACCTTATTGAATTGGTAGAAGCCTTAACCCAAACGGATGATAAGGATGAACCCAAGACTAAGGAAGCTGAAGTCATCAAGCTGAATAACATGCTTGCACCAGAGTCTTACAGGAATTGGAAACACCAGGTTCGGGATGAGGTCAAGAGCTGCTCTGATCGACCAGACGAGGCGTGGTTGTGGCTGAACGAAGTCTATGACCAGTCGTGCACTCGTGAGCTCGAAGCCAAGCTGCAGGATCCTGGGAAGTTTCTCACGCTGGATACAAAGCTATCAGCAGCGCTCACATGCTCAGCCGGGGGAGACTTAGCCACCAGAATCTTGAATCGCAAAGAACAGCAATCTCGAAAGGGTATCCAAGTTCGGGGAAGATGTGTGTTGCTCATGTNAGACTTAGCCACCAGAATCTTGAATCGCAAAGAACAGCAATCTCGAAAGGGTATCCAAGTTCGGGGAAGATGTGTGTTGCTCATGTTTGAAGACTATTTGAAAACCTCTGAAGAAGCTGGAAGCCCTACAGGGTTGAAGATTTGTTGGGAGTTGTCAAAGTAGGTGACACAGTGCAGGACCTGAGAAGGTTTGTCAACAAATGGGACGCTGACGCTACCCTCGCAGGTATGGCCTCCACGCCAGAAGATGCAGTCCTTCGTGATATCCTTCTTAGGCAAATTAGTCCTAGCCAGTTGCTGAATTTTGACATTGAAGTGTTTGATCGTGCCAACTCAGTGAGAAGTTTCATGAAAATTCACATGAGTCTCTACATCAGCCCATGAAGACCTTGATGGACAGGGAGCGCCTTCGTGAGAACAGGAATCGCATCGCCGAGAGGAACAAGGCAGGGGCTCCTAAGGACACCAAAGCTGCTCCGGCCACGGGTGATGGGAAGACTCGGAAGGGTACCCCAGATCGAGGCAGACCCCAAAGTCGTGGATCTAAGGGTGCTAGAAGTTCCAAGAGGGGAAACGCACCAAGGGTAAGAGTTGCCCATACAAGCATGAGAAGGGCGATAGGCCACGAACACGTTTACCCAACACACGTAATCGTACTAGATCCCCATCCAAGGGCAATAAGAAGGATCAGGGTGGCAAGAAACTTTCACGTGAAGAGATGAAACAGATCACCTGNCACACGTAATCGTACTAGATCCCCATCCAAGGGCAATAAGAAGGATCAGGGTGGCAAGAAACTTTCACGTGAAGAGATGAAACAGATCACCTGTACTGAAGGGAAAATGCAAAAGGGGTGATGAGTGCTTTTACAAACATGATGAAAAAGCCGCAGCCGCAACCACAAAGGATGCGAAGATCCACGCTTAATCCAGAAGTTTGCATGCATCGCCAAATGGCAGCCGAGGGCAACCTCGAGCCAGAGCGATGAGAAGCTGAGCATGAAGCGCCTCCGTTTCCGCAAATCAGTTCAGGTGATCGAGGTCCCAGCTGTTGGCAACAACAGGCCCGTGAGGCATGGCCCGAGGGACTTTAGTGCTGTGTACCGAACATCCGATGACGTTCCAGTCTCGTCCAAGGTTGAACAACATGAAGCGCAGGTGCGAGCTAGACAGCTCCAGGAAACTGTGAAGCTTCATGACTCGGATGTTGCGCCTAGCTGTGGCTTTCACGGTTGGAATGAAGAAACGTGTGATGCTACATGTAAGGAGTGCAGGTTTGTCAGCGGTCCCAAAGCCTTCCGTGAGATTGGTAGGTTTCCGTCAAGTGCCACTGCCGCGCCGAAGGCCGGCGTGATCTGGTTAGTTGACTCAGGTAGTGAATCCGATCTTGTCTCCAAGGGTATGCTAAGGGATGTCAACGCGAACAACTGTCGACCAGCAGAGCATCCGATTTCACTTGTCACAGCCAATGGCTCAACCGAAGCCACAGAAGTTGCTGATGTGAAGTTGTCTGCATTGCCGGATGCTGTACAGCCTTACGTGTTAGATCAAACCCCAGCCGTGCTTTCAGTCGGTACCAGGTGCGTAGATCAAGTGTATAGCTTTGTTTGGCCTGCCAATGGCAATCCTATCTTGGTGCGTCCAGATGATAAGGTAGTCCAACTTAGAATTGAGGGTCATGCTCCCGTCTTAGANGTATAGCTTTGTTTGGCCTGCCAATGGCAATCCTATCTTGGTGCGTCCAGATGATAAGGTAGTCCAACTTAGAATTGAGGGTCATGCTCCCGTCTTAGATGAAACATGCAAAGTGTTCACCAAGGAACAGTTCCAAAAGGACAAACATTTCAAGAAGCTGTTTGCAACGCCGACCTCGCGGTCGAGCCCTAGTGGTGAAGCCGAGGTAGATGCAGAGCAGCTTGATGAGCAAGTTCCTGATGACGAGGGTCATGAATATGCCCGCAGTATGAAGCCCGAAGATCTCATNTAGTGGTGAAGCCGAGGTAGATGCAGAGCAGCTTGATGAGCAAGTTCCTGATGACGAGGGTCATGAATATGCCCGCAGTATGAAGCCCGAAGATCTCATGGCCGAAGCCTGCAGCACAAAGCACCAGCTCACCCATTTTCCAAAGAACCCCTACTGTAGAACATGCCAACGTGCTCGGATGATGGCTCCTCAAGCTTGTCGCAAAGGTGGGCAGAAGAAGATTGAAACCGAAGTCTTTGGCGACCACATCATCGGTGACCACGTGATCATCAAGAAGAATGTGGAGGAGGGTTTCAGGGGTGAACAGGTGGCTCTGGTCTTGAAAGGTTTGCACACACAGTATCGATTTGTCTACCCAAGCCAATCCAAGGATGCTCAGAGTAGTGTTGAAGCATTGAATCACTTCATTGGGTCAAAAGATGATGTTCAGNAATCCAAGGATGCTCAGAGTAGTGTTGAAGCATTGAATCACTTCATTGGGTCAAAAGATGATGTTCAGGTTGTGTACACAGACAATTCTCCGGAGCTTATCCGTGCAATCAAGGATCTTGGGTATAGACACCAGACATCCATAGAGTATGTTGATTCATCAAAATCATTGCAGAACGTGAAGTCCGCCACATGCTGGAAGGTCAGGTTTGCGCGAGCCCCCAGTTAGATGGCAGTGAGTCTCCATGGCAATTGAGGTTTGGAGAGGAGTGTCCGGCCATGCACATCCCGTTCGGGGCCAAAGTGCTCTTCTGGAACAATCCGAAGCGAGCCGATAACACTTCTGGCAAATTGTCACCAACCTCGAATGANCCGGCCATGCACATCCCGTTCGGGGCCAAAGTGCTCTTCTGGAACAATCCGAAGCGAGCCGATAACACTTCTGGCAAATTGTCACCAACCTCGAATGAAAGACCCTTCCTAGGATATCATATCCAACCGGGTCATGATTGGAAAGGGGAGTACTTAGTTGCCAAATTGGAAGCTGCTGATTACCGTGTCAATTGGGGTGCACTTACAATTCAAAGAACAAAAAGGTTGGAATTACCATCAGAGGGTTTCATTTTTCCCTTGACAGCTTTGTTGGATTCAAAAGCTCCCAAAGCCGATCGTCTTGAAGATCAGGTCATTCCATCCACACCCACTGCAGTGCCGCTGGAATCCGACATGCAGCCGCCACCAGATCTGGAATACAGCCCAGGTACTCCAATTGGAGCCGCCGGCGACGGCAAGCCTGCTGAGCCGATTCTTTTTGACATTAAGTTGACACCCACTGGTGAAGTCATTCCAGATGGCCACCATTGGGATGGTCACCGAATTGTGCGGAAGTATAAAGGTTCCAAACGCCCAAAAGGGATTGATTCAAAGTTGTGGCAAATGCTCAATCCAGCAGATCGCAAAAAGATCATCGAAGAGGAAGAAGCCAAAGAGCGAGCCAAAGAGAAGGAGTCAGGTAAAGAAGAGGCGTCACCACCAAGACCAAGCGCAAAGCCAACAAAGAAGAAAAAGCAAGGAGTGGCACAGCTTGAGGCAACTCAAGGCCCTCCTGCTCAGGCAAAGCTCATCGGGGATCAGTGGGAAATCATCCCACATGCGTCACCGAAGTCTTCCGTGCCTGCTATGCCGAAAATGGCAGCACCCGCTGTTGAACAGCGCAGGCCCAAGCTTCGAGAGCTTGTGAAAGAGAAGATCCGTGAGCTTGAGTTCACGGTAGCCCTAGAGCTTTTTGCATCCGTCGCCAGGTTAGTCAGCAANCCCAAGCTTCGAGAGCTTGTGAAAGAGAAGATCCGTGAGCTTGAGTTCACGGTAGCCCTAGAGCTTTTTGCATCCGTCGCCAGGTTAGTCAGCAAAGACAAAGCGGCGCGCAATCCAAAGGCTCAGGCCGTACTCGATAAAGAGTGGGAAAATCTTAGAACGAAAGGTGTGTGGGACGAGAAACGCGTCAAAGAATGCCGTGACATCGTCGCTGAGGCCAAAAAGGCCAATCAGACCGTGCAATTAGGCCCCATCTTCGAAGCATCTACGAGTAAGGATCTGAGTTGCCTGAATCTGACCCCCGACGTAAAGTTTAAGGGAAGGACTGTATTTCAGTGGAATAATGTCAGAGATGAAAATTTTGATCACGCTCTTTTCAATGAATTGGGCAGTTCTCCCGCGTCGATGGAAGCTGCAAAGCTCTTAGAAGCCTTTGGCAGCCAACCAGGTTTTTCGAAGCAACAAGCAGACGCAATCCAAGCCTATATACAAGCCCTCTTCACAGGGGTGCCCACATGGTTATCACTTCCACGCAATCGCTGGCCCAAAGATTGGGAAAAGAAGTGCTGGCAACCCATGGTTCCTATGCTGCTTGCCTTGTCCGGTCATCCAGGCAGTGGGGGTATTTGGGAAAATCATTTCAATAGCCGTGTGGTCAAACAGGGTTGGAAACAGATTTTACCCGACATTTGGCATTCCATCTTTCACCATCAGGAACTCAGCTGGTTGTTGGTTGTTTACGTGGATGATTTTATAAATGGCAGGGCCCACTGAGAATTTGCCGAAGGCATGGAAATCAGTGCAACAAGCCGTCAACATTGGCGAGCCCGAGGCATATGACCGGTACTTCGGTTGCATGCACACTGAGTTCCACAATGTGAAGCTTCCCAAAGAAGCGCATCCGTTTGCCTTTGCATTCGAGCCCAAAGCATCCGCAGTAGCCCAGCACAGGACCAAAGACTGGTGGGAGCATGATGAAGGTAATCAAGCATGGGTCAGACACCATTGCCAACCTAGAAAACGGTTGTACCAGCCGGGTGATGAGGGNGGACCAAAGACTGGTGGGAGCATGATGAAGGTAATCAAGCATGGGTCAGACACCATTGCCAACCTAGAAAACGGTTGTACCAGCCGGGTGATGAGGGGGAGAGAGTAAATGTTCATCAACAAGTCGGATTACTTTCTTTACCAAAAAGGTCACATTCAAAAGTTGTCCTAGCATCACCCACGGGAACAACCAGGGGGGGCTACAGTGTTTTCTTTGATGATTGGAAAAGTTCATCAGGACAAACCCATGAGTTTTGGACCGGTAAATCAGTGTTTTGCTATGGACCCGATGTGCCAGAGAAATTTCGACAGTTTGCCATGGCAAGCAAAGCCAGGCCAGGACCTCATCGCGACAAGCGTGAAGCCAAGAAGGAGGCTCGTGCAGCCAAGTTCAGGGAGGTAGACCATTGACCATGCCGTCAAAAGAAAAGCTGGCGTCATGGCCAAGCCCGTCAACATAGTGCCGTATACGACATGTCAAACTTGTTGGAATCCTGCGTCGAAAATTGCTGCAACCTCGCAAGGGTTAGCCCAAACACTTTGAAGGAGGTGCCAACACCTTTCACAGAAGCTGGCATTGCCAGGCCCACACTTAGCGAGGATGAAAAGCCGGGTAAGTTGCAGCCCGCGGCAAGCAAGATCCTGATGAAGATTGCCCGTATGGCCAGGTTTGACCTATACTCCGTGCTACCCAAAGCCTTGCTTCTCGTGTAACTAAATGGTCTGTTGAGTGTGATGTTGTTTTGCATAGATTGGTTTCGTACATAAATTGTACTAAGCACCACTTCTTAGAGGGTTTCATTGGCGATGCATTTGATGAATGCCAGCTCTGGCTGTTTGCTGACGCCGACCACGCCTGCGAACANGGCGATGCATTTGATGAATGCCAGCTCTGGCTGTTTGCTGACGCCGACCACGCCTGCGAACACGACAGCAAAAGCACCACCGGGAGCGCAATCATCCTTGTAGGCCCAACCACATATTACCCCCTAAATGCGTTCAGCAAGAAGCAGTCTGTAGTGGCGATATCCAGCACCGAAGCCGAAGTTGTGGTCGCCAACCATAGTGTCAGGGCAGAAGGTATCCCAATGCTAGCTTTATTTGAGCAGCTCAACTTGTTCAAGCAGCTTGAAGGGAAACCAGCTCGCAGCGATGCGAAGCCTGATGCTGATCCAGTCTTCACCAGAATTGACCCCGAAATAGATGAAATCCGTAATGGGAATGTTGATACTGGGTGTAGTGCGGCGGACCTCAACTCCCTCAAAGCAAGTTTTCCAGAGTTCTATCAAATCAAATNTGTAGTGCGGCGGACCTCAACTCCCTCAAAGCAAGTTTTCCAGAGTTCTATCAAATCAAATTCATGGAGGATAACCAAGCTACCATCACGGTAATATGTTTTCAGGTTCCTCAGCATCTATGCGACACATGAGCAAGACTCAAGACATCAACTTCAAATGGTTGAAACAACAGTGTGAATGTCAACAGTTCGATCTTCTCAACGTTGGTACCCAATATCAAGTTGCAGACATCCTCGCAAAAGCCTTTACCCGACCAGCTCACGGGCAACATGCCCTTTCCTTGATTGGGATCAGTCCGACAAAGGTGGAAGAAGCTCGCCACCCAGCGAAGCCCTCTGCCAATCAGGTGCCGAAGTTAGCTACTGCTGCCGGGAATCAGGGGGGCCCACCAANCAGCGAAGCCCTCTGCCAATCAGGTGCCGAAGTTAGCTACTGCTGCCGGGAATCAGGGGGGCCCACCAAAAGAAAGTAGGCCTAGGATGTTGATCGAATGTCGTTGCTCTGAAGATTCAAAACTTCGTACCCAAGAAAGTCCAATGAAGGTTGCCACTGCATCAGGGTTACTGAAAAAGATGATGGAACCCTTGAAAGCTATCACTAGCCACCCAAGTGCACGATTTCAGAAATGATTTTGATAACGGAACTTTGACTCTTTATGCGTCATTGCCGTGTGTTGGGGGCAATCCATGGGGGAACATCAATGGCCTTACCGTTGAAGGCCAGGAAAGAATCCAAGAGCAACCAAAAAATGCTCACTAAGCTGTTCAAGTCTTTTGCCAAACCTGTCAATGAAGTCGCAGATGATAAAACTCTGATTGCATTTGAAGTCTCACGGAATTGCAAATATTGGGGATGGCCCATGGTCGGAAAGTTTCTCATTGAGCGTTCCATGTCCACGCACCATTTTGATTGATGCATGTTGGGTGTCATTGGGAACAACAATCGGCCCATGAAGAAGGGATGGACCATTGCTGGAAACTTCAAAGAACTTGAAAGATTAGATAAACTGAAATGCGATGGAAACCACAAGCATGACCAAAGTCGNCCATGAAGAAGGGATGGACCATTGCTGGAAACTTCAAAGAACTTGAAAGATTAGATAAACTGAAATGCGATGGAAACCACAAGCATGACCAAAGTCGGGGTAAAGCTTTGAAGCTAGCTGAGAATTACACTTTCAAGTTAACCGATTTGTTACATGAGTGTTTTCTGTCAGCTGCGGTGGCACAAAATCCCAAAAGGAACGCCAGACTCGCCTGTCCTGCTAAAATGGCCGACACGAGTGCCGCAGCCGACCCAGCTAGCCGCGAGGCTATGCTCGAAGAGGCAACCCGACAGAGAAATGTTGCTTGGTGGAATGATATTTATGGGAAATTGCTCTTCGCCTTTATGGTGCGTAGCCGTGGTGAATCTTTTGACTCTACCGAATTCGTAACTGTGCTCTTATATTGGACTGCGCAATCTGCCTTTAAGTTTTTCATCAAGGATGAGTCATTGACAGAGCATCTTGCTTTCGCAGTCTGTCCCGCGGAAGAGCAACTTTCACAAGTTAGCCCCCCAAAGCCTCGTGAATTTATTCCCTGCATTTGGATCCTGGTTTCCGACTCATGCATGGCTCTGATCACCGGAAGAGGGAAGACGCTGCGCAAGTACGACGTTGCAGAGCACTTGGCGGCAAGGAAGCCCGATTACTGCGAGGAATTTATCCACGAGATGATGCGGGGGAAAGCACTGAACCATTTGGCGAAGCGAGCCGTTGAGCTAGCCGCGGACGNCCCGATTACTGCGAGGAATTTATCCACGAGATGATGCGGGGGAAAGCACTGAACCATTTGGCGAAGCGAGCCGTTGAGCTAGCCGCGGACGCCCGCGAGCGCCATGGCCAAAAGGCTCAGATGTTGCTTGGTTTGGGAACGAACTGGTCGGAAAGGGGGGCATCACCGACAATCCATGCTACCCTTACACAACGAGCGAGGATGTGATGGCAAACTGCATGCGTCATTTGAGCTGGTTCCATGATCAGTGTGAACGCCTGAACATCCAGGTAGCCGGTCTCACAACCGCGCCGAAAGCTTTCACCTACGAGTTGCATCCCATCTTTGACCAGTTCTATGAGGCACTCAAGGACGAGTTCNCGAAAGCTTTCACCTACGAGTTGCATCCCATCTTTGACCAGTTCTATGAGGCACTCAAGGACGAGTTCCAGAAAAAGTATCGGGCAACTGATGGCTCAATAACCACTCGCATTTGTTGGGTCGATGCCCAAGAGTATCTCATAGAATTCGAAATGAAAGATACCTGGCACTTCTTGAATAGTGATGAAAACAGAAGTCGAGTCGCCAGCTATTGGACTGGAACAATGTTTATTCTTGACATCATGTCAGATTTGAGACGCATCCAGACCAAGCTGGCATCGCTGCAAAGCCGCGTGCCAACCCAAATTTTGCATTCGAAACCAATCCGGAGTCCTACAAGCAAAGGGTCATCAAAGCTCAGCAAGTCGTGTTTGGTTTGAACAGGAGGCAGGTTCCTTCGGTAGGCAAAGCATTCACCGTCAGCCTGACACCCATGATTATCAAGATCCTGATGATTTGGAGCCTGACATGTTTGCGCGACCCCCTGACGCTCCGCCGCCAGAAGCCGCTCGCAAGAGCGAGCCTGCCGCAACAAGAGTCAAGCTGTCACGACCTGCAGAAGCATCCCAAGCAGCAGCATCGTCATCCGACGTGCCACGCACAAGCCAGCCACCAGCAACGGTGAGCCATGCAGGCACCCAGCCAACCAATGTCATCCGACCATTGTACATGGAAGGTCATGTGTTGGAATACCAATATAATACCACCATGACGAATGAGCAGGCGGTTGAGGTCCCAGCAGTGTTGGTAGCAGGTGTTTGTTATGAACTGGTCTTGTGCAAAGCTGCAGATTTCCGTAGTGCACTCAAAATGCTGAAAGCCGACANTTGAGGTCCCAGCAGTGTTGGTAGCAGGTGTTTGTTATGAACTGGTCTTGTGCAAAGCTGCAGATTTCCGTAGTGCACTCAAAATGCTGAAAGCCGACAAGAACTTCGATTCCTACGGTACAAGGGTGAACAAAGTATGCCGTGGCACCGCAAGCTGCTCCGATGTGCCCATGGACAGAAATTTGTTCATTGACCTTGCAGACTTTGCAACAGCCTTCCGCAAGGAAGTGCCTAAGCACGTCAAGTNCCGCAAGCTGCTCCGATGTGCCCATGGACAGAAATTTGTTCATTGACCTTGCAGACTTTGCAACAGCCTTCCGCAAGGAAGTGCCTAAGCACGTCAAGTGTACGGTGAAGAATCTTGTCGCAACAGCAATTCAAGAGGATCGTCATGGCAAGAGCAGATTTGAGTTCCTCTGTGCACGTGGACATGAAATTTCCCAAAGGGACAGCCTGGAGACGCAATCGTGGCTGCCTTTCAAGATCAAAGCCATCCAAGGTCACTCGGCTGCTGCCTCGAAAAAGCAGGTGGTTTGTACGCCACGGCAGCTCAAATTTTCTGCTATCCGAATATGTCCTCCGAGGAGAGCCGCCTTCACGGGCGTGCCCATCTGGCCACGGAAGAGGTACCTCAGGTTGCCTACCACCGGACCCTCAAAGCCCACTGGAAAAGCATAGTGCAGCGAGGCCTATTGCCAGGTCCGGGGAGAAAAGGTGAATTCGGGCCGGGCCCGTGTTGATATGGCCGCCGAAAGATATGGTGCAGAGGGCTACATCTCCGGCCTTAGAGGCAAAAACCCGGTGGAGATCAAGGTTGCATTAGCTCAAGCCATTGAAACTGGCGTCGTGTGCTTCAAGACCAAGATGGGTGGTCTTCTTTCTGCTGAAGCCATCCCTTCCCAATGTCTGGTGTCCGTTCTGGATACAGAACAAAACCAGCCAGGTCTTGTGGACACGAGCCGAGAGCAATCTCGCGCCTACTTCATGGCAGACAGGTGATCAAGGCAGTGCACCCACATCCGTCAACCTCGTGGCGCGGGAGGAGAGGGAGATGAAGGGCAAGCCAGTTCAGGGCAACCTGATGCGTCAATGCCAGACCCAGCCGATGTGACGCCCAGAGCTGGCCGTAGCAAGAAGCGAGCATCCGCTGATGACGAACGCCGACAACAGCCGACCTCGATGTCGCGCCGTGGGTATACCTTGCCCCTCGACAAGAAGAGGTGTTCACTGGTTTTTGCCCACTTTGTGAATGTGAGTACGTCAGTGCTCAATTGGTTTGCACGGTGTGTGGCTATGATCAACTCCCTGTTGATCCTGAGGGCCATGTTCGTCAACAGCAAGTCGGCAACCGCCGCACCAGGATTCT
>BGPT01001201.1:68770-88217 GCA_003297045.1 Symbiodinium sp. clade C Y103 | reverse complement strand
CGAGCGTGAAACGAGCAGAGGCAGAGGGGGCACGGGGGTGTGACATAGCCAGGCATATAGGTGGCAAATCTAATTAGTGTTGTTGCAGCTCTTTGGGCGAAGCGCGGGGGTGTTCGTATCAGTGCCGATGGGACCGGGAATCGAGGTGCCTGAACAATCAGGATCAATCAGGCTGTCGCTAGGTCAGCCGCAAGCAGTCTGTGTCTTTGCCAGGAGACGATGCAGAAGAGTTGCCTTCAAACAGTCCGGTGCAGCCGGAGGATAGTGGCTAGGACAAAGTCTTCAGGTACTTTATCCACCCCAATTTCACCAAGCATTGTTTTTTCCCTTGTTTGGACAGCATGATATGCAGCATCAGTTGCTNGTGGCTAGGACAAAGTCTTCAGGTACTTTATCCACCCCAATTTCACCAAGCATTGTTTTTTCCCTTGTTTGGACAGCATGATATGCAGCATCAGTTGCTGAGCCTGCATTATTTTGTTCAGACCAGTGGGAAACTAATCTTCCTCGGTGAAAGTTATATAGTATATGTCGCACACCATGGATGTTCAGTTCAGTCCCCCTCAAAACGGGTAGGCTTTGTAGGTTTGGCTCCTCCCTATATTTTTATATTCATATAAATGCGTCACCGTTGTTTTTGTTCTCCAGTGCACCCTTCTAGATTCTAGATATAATCCATCCCCATTTGATATATACACAGATTTATATTTGCGTTTCGGTCCGCAACCGTTCGCAACCGTTCGCAACCGTTCGCAACCGTTCGCGTGATGACGCTATGGCCGTGCCTATGGGAAGTTTTACAACAGTGGTGATTTTGGGACGTTTCCAACGTGTCGTAACCTCATTTCGTGTGGCAGGCGTGGCACTTTGTGGCATTGTAGCATGTTTCATCATGTGTGGAANCAGTGGTGATTTTGGGACGTTTCCAACGTGTCGTAACCTCATTTCGTGTGGCAGGCGTGGCACTTTGTGGCATTGTAGCATGTTTCATCATGTGTGGAAAATCGTTTCGTGTGACAGGCGCAATACTTTTGCATCGTTTTTAACAGATGCTCGTCATTTTTCGTGGCAGGCGCAGCACTTTGGAGGTCCCCAGTGTTATTTTGCGTGGCAGGCGCAGCACTTTAGACGTGTGGANGTTTTTAACAGATGCTCGTCATTTTTCGTGGCAGGCGCAGCACTTTGGAGGTCCCCAGTGTTATTTTGCGTGGCAGGCGCAGCACTTTAGACGTGTGGACATGTCAGTTTTGTGCGAATCGCATTGTCAGGGCTGCGTCAAGTGGTGAAAACGTGGAAATTCCGTGGAAGGTGTCGCAATTTTTGGACAAGTGATGACAATTGACGGAAGCCTCGCACGAAACATCGATTTTGAGGTTGCTGATTTTGCTGTTCANAATTCCGTGGAAGGTGTCGCAATTTTTGGACAAGTGATGACAATTGACGGAAGCCTCGCACGAAACATCGATTTTGAGGTTGCTGATTTTGCTGTTCATGAGAAAACTCGTAGGAAAACGTCGGTTTTTCAGGTACAAAGTGTGAAAAGTGGGGGAAGTCTCGTACGAAATGCTCGTTTTGAGCTTTCGACGTGTCTCGTCTTGATGCTATGGTTGTGTGGTGGTGTCCCCGTGCCAATAAGGAAAGCTGCAAAACTTGTCATCTTTGTCCGTTTCAAAGGATGTGGAAATGGTGTTTTGCGTGGCAGGCGTGGGACTTCGTGACATTGTCCTGTGTCTGCAAAACGTGTCGAACGTCATTTTGTGTGACAGGCGCAATACTTTTGACAGGTTCGCAGAAGATGAGTTGCAATTTTTCGTGGCAGGCGCAGCACTTTGGAGACGTCCAGCTTCATTTTGCGTGGCAGGCGCAGCACTTTAGACGTGTGTAGATGTGAGTTTTGTGCGAATCGCATTGTCAGGGCTGCGTCAAGGGGGGAAACGTGCAAATTCCGTGGAAGGTGTCGCAATTTTTGGACAAGTGATGACAATTGACGGAAGCCTCGCACGAAACATCGATTTTGAGGTTGCTGATTTTNTTCCGTGGAAGGTGTCGCAATTTTTGGACAAGTGATGACAATTGACGGAAGCCTCGCACGAAACATCGATTTTGAGGTTGCTGATTTTGCTGTTCATTGAGAAAACCCGTAATGCCACGAGTGTCTCCCAAGAGTGTCTTCCCAAGAGTGTCTTCCCAAGAGTGTCTTCCCAAGAGTGTCGTCCCAAGAGTGTCATGCCAGGAGTGTCTCCCAAGAGTGTCTTCCCAAGAGTGTCGTCCCAAGAGTGTCATGCCAGGAGTGTCTCCCAAGAGTGTCTTCCCAAGAGTGTCTCCCAAGAGTGTCATGTCAGGAGTGTCTCCTAAGAGTGTCTTCCAAGAGTGTCTTCCAAGAGTGTCTTCCCAAGAGTGTCATGCCAGGAGTGTTTCCCAAGAGTGTCTTCCCAAGAGTGTCTTCTTAAGAGTGTCTTCCCAAGAGTGTCTTCCAAGAGTGTCTTCCAAGAGTGTCTCCCAAGAGTGTCATGTCAAGAGTGTCTCGCTGGAGTGTCTTCCCAAGAGTGTCATGCCAAGAGTGTCTTCCCAAGAGTGTCATGCCACGAGTGTCTCCCAAGAGTGTCTCCCAGGAGTGTCTCTCCAAGAGTGTCTCGCAGGAGTGTCTTTCCAAGAGTGTCTCCCAGGAGTGTCTTCTCAAGAGTGTCATGCCAAGAGTGTCTCCCAAGAGAGTCTTTCGTCGTGTCGGGACTTTCTTTCCAAGAGGGTCATGTCAGGAGTGTCTCCCAAGCGTGTCTCCCAAGAGTGTCCTCCCAAGAGTGTCTCCCAAGAGTGTCATGCCAGGAGTGTCTCCCAAGAGTGTCTTCCCAAGAGTGTCTCCCAAGAGTGTCATGTCAGGAGTGTCTCCTNAGTGTCATGCCAGGAGTGTCTCCCAAGAGTGTCTTCCCAAGAGTGTCTCCCAAGAGTGTCATGTCAGGAGTGTCTCCTAAGAGTGTCTTCCAAGAGTGTTTTCCAAGAGTGCCTTCCCAAGAGTGTCATGCCAGGAGTGTCTCCCAGGAGTGTCTTCCCAAGAGTGTCTTCTTAAGAGTGTCTTCCCAAGAGTGTCTTCCAAGAGTGTCTTCCAAGAGTGTCTCCCAAGAGTGTCATGCCAAGAGTNNNNTCTTCCCAAGAGTGTCTTCTTAAGAGTGTCTTCCCAAGAGTGTCTTCCAAGAGTGTCTTCCAAGAGTGTCTCCCAAGAGTGTCATGCCAAGAGTGTCTCCCAGGAGTGTCTCTCCAAGAGTGTCATGTCAAGAGTGTCTTCCCAAGAGTGTCATGCCACGAGTGTCTCCCAAGAGTGTCTCCCAGGAGTGTCTCTCCAAGAGTGTCTCGCAGGAGTGTCTTTCCAAGAGTGTCTCCCAGGAGTGTCTTCTCAAGAGTGTCATGCCAAGAGTGTCTCCCAAGAGAGTCTTTCCAAGAGTGTCATGTCAGGAGTGTCTTCCCAAGAGTGTCATGCCAGGAGTGTCTCCCAAGAGTGTCTCTCCAAGAGTGTCATGTCAAGAGTGTCTCCCAAGAGAGTCTTTCCAAGAGTGTCATGCCACGAGTGTCTCCCAAGAGTGTCTTCCCAAGAGTGTCTCTCCAAGAGTGTCATGTCAGGAGTGTCTCCTAAGAGTGTCTTCCAAGAGTGTCTCCCAAGAGTGTCATGCCAAGAGTGTCTCGCAGGAGTGTCTTTCCAAGAGTGTCATGTCAGGAGTGTTTGCCGGGAGTGTGTCCCAAGAGTGTCTCCCAAGAGTGTCTTTCCAAGAGTGTCATGTCAGGAGTGTCTTCCCAAGAGTGTCATGCCAGGAGTGTCTCCCAAGAGTGTCTCTCCAAGGGTGTCATGTCAAGAGTGTCTCCCAAGAGAGTCTTTCCAAGAGTGTCTCCCAGGAGTGTCTCTCCAAGAGTGTCTTTCCAAGTGTGTCTCGCAGGAGTGTCTTCTCAAGAGTGTCGTGCCAGGAGTGTCTCCCAAGCGTGTCTCCCAGGAGTGTCTTCCCAAGAGTGTCTCCTGAGAGTGTCATGTCAGAAGTGTCTCCCAGGACTGTCATGTCAGGAGTGTCTCCCAAGAGTGTCTCCCAGGAGTGTCTTCCCAAGAGTGTCATGTCAGGAGTAGGAGTGTCTCCCAAGCGTGTCTCCCAAGAGTGTCTCCCAAGAGTGTCTTCCCAAGAGTGTCATGTCAGGAGTGTCTTCCCAAGAGCGCCATGGCAGGAGTGTCTCCCAAGAGTGTCTCTCCAAGAATGTCATGTCGGGAGTGTCTTTCCAAGAGTGTCATGTGAGGAGTGTCAGGAAGATTCGTGTGAGCATTCGGGTTCGTGGGCTTCAGCTTGTTTTTGTCAGCCCCAGGCTGNTGTCTTTCCAAGAGTGTCATGTGAGGAGTGTCAGGAAGATTCGTGTGAGCATTCGGGTTCGTGGGCTTCAGCTTGTTTTTGTCAGCCCCAGGCTGGCAGACTGGCTCCATCACGAAATCCATGACCGCCACCTTGGCGGCCGTGCTCCAGCAAAAGAACTTGCTTTCGTCGCAGGTGACCGTGGCTGAAGCCTTGATGCTCGGCATGGTGGGATGGAGAACTCCACAGCCATGGGTTTCCATGTGATTTTAGCACCCTTTGGTGGGATCTATGGGATGATTCAGGGATTTACCACGTGGATTTGTTGGGGTTTAATGGGAAATGAATTGGGTTTAATGAGATTTTGCTGGGATTAAATGGAAATATTTATGGGATTATAGAATGGGAAGAACGACCTCACTGCGACCTCACTGGAATGGTGGTCAGTAAGGGGATTTATTCCGATATAGCCTTATTTCAGGTCTAGCGTTTAAACCAATTTCCCAAATTAATGGGATTCTAGTGGGATTTAATGGAGATATTACTTTAATGGAATTGAATGGGATACTTTTGGGAGGATTTTGAGATATCTTGGGATGATTTTGGAATATACCTTCCGGTAATCAAACGTGCTGGGAAATCCCCTATGAAAGGTGCCATGTTTAATGACCGGAGGGCATACCCTTGTTGATTTGTTATGAAGCAAGGAGTTGTACTATAGACTATATACCTGGTTATCGGGAATTATTAATTATAGCCCATAGTAAGGAAACCTGTCAACCAACTAGTATGGTGAGATGGGATGTTTTTTTAATGTATTTTTGATGGCTCACGTGTAGCTGTTANATTCTTAATCAAACCCAAGGATTTCTGTGTGTTACCCGTGACAAATGGGATTGCCACACCCAAATTTGATCATATCATGACTTGCATGATTTGCTCTACGGCTTGATCTATATACGTAATGTGTAATTACACATTATTTATAACTTGTTGTCAATGCCCAAGCTTCCATAGTTCAAGCAACATGGTTTTCATATCGAAACATTATGAACTACAGTTCTGACCCTTTCCCACTTAATTAAAAGTTAGAGAAACTAATCCCCATAAAAATGGAATGATAAGCCCATTTCAAACCCGAAAAATCATTCCCTATGGATCCAAACACCTCCTGAGAAGGTTCTAACCCCCAAAATCATACCCCAGTCCCACTTCCTAAGAAGGTGGATCCATAGGGATTGGTTTCTAGGGCAACGGTAGCTGAGGATGTCAGATTCCCAGCTGCGAAACGTCTCTGCAGAGAGTGGCNCACTTCCTAAGAAGGTGGATCCATAGGGATTGGTTTCTAGGGCAACGGTAGCTGAGGATGTCAGATTCCCAGCTGCGAAACGTCTCTGCAGAGAGTGGCTTCGCGCACGTGACCTTGGAACAGCTGCTGACGCACCGGGGCGGTGCCTGGCACGCGCCTTGGCGATGTCGATGTGCTGAGGATGGGGAGAAGTNGTGGCTTCGCGCACGTGACCTTGGAACAGCTGCTGACGCACCGGGGCGGTGCCTGGCACGCGCCTTGGCGATGTCGATGTGCTGAGGATGGGGAGAAGTGGGTTACCAGATGTTTTATTTTGGTTTATACTTTAATATACCACAATATAATATATAATTAAATCTGGTATAATAAAATATACCATAGTATGTGTTAACATTATATATATAATGTTGAATGATGTTTGATGTTGGTTATCCATTGTATTTTTGACTTATGCGTACCCATTGGTATGAAAATTGCTCGAATTTGTTCATGTTCTTTTTGCCAACGTTCGAGTAAAGAACTGGTGCCGTTTCACCATCAGCAAAAGTAAATGGCGGAGCGCAACCTGAGATGATCCCCTTCGCTTCTTTGGGGAAGCCATCCCAAGGCCCGTTTCAGCGTAGATCCCATGTGGTTCCCTGNAAAAGTAAATGGCGGAGCGCAACCTGAGATGATCCCCTTCGCTTCTTTGGGGAAGCCATCCCAAGGCCCGTTTCAGCGTAGATCCCATGTGGTTCCCTGACTTCAGTTGGATCCCCCACATAGCTCATCCATATATTGTGTGTATGAATATGTATTCAATAAATAATTTAATCAATGGATGCATATATATATATATATATATATATTGATTCGGACCGCGCCCAGGGACTTTCATGCCCAAGTGGAAAAGGGGCGCATGGGATTGCGCTTTGAGGCTTGCTGCCAACATTGGCAGCAGAGCTGGGAATAGACCAGTCTCCCGCTCAGCAAGGCTGCTGAGTTCGTGGGCCCGGAGGTCCACGGTGTGACCGCGCCATGTCGGAGCTGGGGTCGTCCNGAATAGACCAGTCTCCCGCTCAGCAAGGCTGCTGAGTTCGTGGGCCCGGAGGTCCACGGTGTGACCGCGCCATGTCGGAGCTGGGGTCGTCCATGCGGTGCTCTGGTGATGACTGCGATTGGCGGGAGTACCGCCGGTGGAAGCTGTGGGCAAAGAACCGAATGAGAGCTATGGACAAGTTACCCAAAGATGCCAGAGGATCGTTCATCTGGACTCTGCTATCTGGGAAGGCCTTACCCTGAGTCTCCGGGATTAGTAAATTTACTTAGGGGCTTGATTTACGTAATCCAAAAAAATTAGGGAACATTTTGACCTAAATTTGCCACAACCTAAATTAATTTAGGTAGTCACCTAAATTTAACAAAGCAAGAATTTTAGCTGTATTTTATCATGCAATGTACTTACATATGTGAATCTCAAGTAAGAAATGTCTAATGTTTTGCAATATTTTTGATTTTCTACAAATCAAATTGCTTATGTTTGTGGATGTTGGTTCAATGAAAGATGTTACATGAAAAATTCAGTGTCTAGTATCTTTTTTCCTCATAAGTAATTCTCAAGTACAGGACAACAGTAAATGCAAGTCTCCGAAATTAGTAAATTTACTTAGCTAAATTTAGGTAAACCGGAGCCATTTAGGTAACACAATTTGCGAATTTATTTTTTGGACTTAAAGTTAGGTTATGACTTAAATTGATTTAGGTTGTAACCTAAATTAATTTAGCTTATAACCTAATTTTTTGGATGTTGATTTGTTGCTGAAAAATCAGCTAATTTTGTTTTGGTTTTGAATGTGGAATTGTTTGAAAATCATGTTAAAAGCATGAAATATTGTTGTGATTTGCAAGTTTGGCAAGTTGTTTTTATACCCATGCATGTGCTGATTGCTGATGCATCATTGTTTTGTTCGGTAGAATTTACTTGTGAAATGGAATTCATGAGAAAAGATCCAAGCTGTGGCTATTGGATTTGCAACCCCAACCCACCTCAAGTTAGCATTGTTTTCGTGTTGCTTTGAGATCATCAATCCTGGGCATTGGAACAACAGGTGCCTTCAAGGTGGCTAGCTTGGGTGATTACTTGAGACTCTCATACTAGTTTTTACTTGAAAAAAAATAGGAGTTGCATCTGACATGATTTCACAGAAATCCAGGGCGAAGTGAAATGCCGATGTTTCTTGATCCTTGTGAAGATACGCACAAGTGAGAATTGATGCAACATCAAGAAAAGAAAACAATGTTGTCAAGAGACTGTCAATCAGGAATGTCTATTTTGTAAGACATCAGGATCTTTGTTTCATCTCATGTAAGTGAACACAAGTAATGCAATTGATCTCAGCACAGATTCTCATGTAATGAAGAGCATTACCATCTCAACTTCTCAGGTAAAGAAGTCATTGCTTGGTTTTGTAGCTGGCATGAACTGAATCCCAAAATAAAAAACCTGCAGCAGCAATGTGGACAAAAGATGTGGCACAATAAGCAAAAACATCATTTAACTTATTTTCCAAAAGAAAAACTGGCAAACTGTGTTTTTGTTTCTTGTAGCAGTTTTCCTACCCCAAGAGATTGAATATGTTTTGGAGTCTCATAGATGCGGAACATTACCTGACTAAGTTTGTTGAATATATTAATATATGTATTTTTCTACTTGTGCTATTGAATGTCCTTACTTGTGAAACTTAATGCAATTACCTGTGCTTTTGAATGTCCCTTGCTTAGATGATAGGTCCCCTCAAAGGCTGTTTGGGGACCTATCACTTTGGAAATGTGTATGACCTCTTTTTGGTAAAAGAAGTAGACATATTATTATGTCAGTACTTACTTGTGAAACTCAATGCAATTACTTTTGCCAGCTAATGTCATTACATGTGGTAGGTACTTAAATTACTTGTGGTTCATGTGCAGTGACTTGTGCAAGCATTTTGGACTGTTGGTGATTGCTTTTGGCTTGCATTCTTGGCACTTGTGTGTCCCAAAGGCATTACAAATTGCATATATATATGAGATGCATTTGGAGCTCTTATGAATATGAGAATGTCTCAAAATAGGGGTGCCTTAACTGGGTCACCCCAGCCCCTGTTGATAAAAAAACATTGGCTGGGGTCACCATCATTTTGAGACATAACCATATGTAGTTTGATGCACATTATGGGCATATGTAATATTTCGTATGTTGGTACAACATGCAGTTGCACATTTCTTGAACTAACAACAATGTGTTGTTCAACCAAATCTTGGTTAAATTTTACATGAATTTCTTATGAATTTCTTATGAATTTCTTATGAATTTCTTGTGAATTTCTTGTGAATTTCTTGTGAATTTCTTGTGAATTTCTTGTGAATTCCTTATGCAGTTCTTATGCAGTTCTTATGCATTTCTTATGCAGTTCTGATGCAGCTTTTGAAACTTCATGAAGTTTTGGCCAAACTTCATGAAGTTTAAGCAAAACTTCATGAAATTTCAAAACTGCATAAGAACTGCATAAGAACTGCATAAGAACTGCATAAGGAATTCATAATTCATAAGGATTTCATAAGAAATTCATCAGAATTCCAAAAGAAATTCATAAGAAATTCATAAGAAATTCATAAGAAATTCATAAGAAATTCAAAAGAAATTCAAAACAAATTCAAGAGAAGTTCACAAGAGCTTCAAATGAGATTCATCATGCTCTCATGAGGTTTTCATGTGATATTCATTTGGTATTCAGCTGATGGTAACATTTAATGAGAAATAAACTGCAGAACAATGACAACTGCCTCACAAATAATGTTTGTTCAAGTCAATTTCTCAAGTAAAGGTCTCCAGCAATCATGCTCATGGCAATGAATGTAAAAAGGTAACAAGATCTCAGGTAATGAAACACATCAACCATCTTGCAGCTCCATCTCAAGTAACAAAATCTCAAGTACATAAATATTTCATACATCCCGCAGTTGTCATCTGTATATCCCACCTTAAGCAAGTGCTGGAACAATGAACAAAGTGATTTCAAATCACAAGTTTGAGGCTCTCACAAAAGAAATTCACAAAAAAAAACAAAAGAAATTCAAACGAAAATCAGCAAAAATTCATGTGAAATCTATCAAGGATTTGAACAAAACGTTGTGGCTTGTTCAAGAAATATACAACTGCATGTTGGACCAACACATGAAATACAACATATGTCCAAGATGGGCATAAAACCATAGATTCATGGGAACTGCAAATGATTTTCAAACTTCTGTGCAATTTGCATGCCTTTTGGGCACAAAAAAACAATTTTCGCTTGAATTGGGGTTTCAAAATCAATAGGGGTTCCAAACCCTTCTCAAAACACGGGATTTTTTTAAAAAGTCCCAGGGTCAAATAATGGGGTTTGGAACCCCCATTAAGTTTGAAACCCCATTCAAGGGAACATTCCTTAAAAGTATTAAGAGTTGAAGCCACAAGCAATCACCAACAGTTCAATATGTTTTTACAAGTAATGGTATTAAGAATCACGTAGTTTTCAATATGTATCACATGTAATGACATCAAGTAACACAAGTAATGGCATTAAGTACCACAAGTAATACATGCACATATATCTATATATACATATGTTATATGAATATACTCAGCAACATGGTTGAGGTAACGTTCAATATCTGTGACCTGTGAAGTTCAAAATATATTTTTTATTGGTGCAGGAAAACTGTTACAACAAACAGAAACACAATTATTTTTTTTCAATTAGAAATATCTGACATGATGTTTTTGCTGATTGTACCAAATCTTCTATCAAATTGTTTCTGTTGGAAACCCTTTATCTTGTATCCAGTTCATGCCAGCTACAAAACCAAGCAATGTCTTTGTACCTGAGAACTTGAAATGGCAATTCCCTTCATTACATGAGAAACTGTGCTGAGATCAATTCCATTACTTGTGTTCACTTACATGAGATGATGCAAAGGTTATGATTTCAAAATGCTTGCATTTACTTTGGACCTTTACTTGAGAATGACTTCTGAGAAAAAAACCATACTGAAGCACAATTCATACACAGAACTACTTTTATTTGTAAAAAGAAAATCATATTTGTCAAAGATTATTGCAGATCAAAAGACATTCTTTACTTGAGTATCATATGTATTTCACACCCAAAATGAAAGAAAAAAACAAAATTCTTGCATTCTTTAATTCAGGTTACAACCTAAATCAATTTAGGTTGTCAACATTTAGGTCAAATATTGCACCTATTTTTTTGGATTACGTAAATCAAGCCCCTAAGTAAATTTACTAATTTCGGAGCATTGTCAAAACATGATGATTTTTCAACAATACCACCTCCAAAAAAAACTCAAAAAAAACAAGATATTTTAGATTAAAAATAAGCATACAAAAATTTAGGTATATACCTAAATTAATTTAGGTATATACCTAAATTAATTTAGGTATATACCTAAATTAATTTAGGTATATACCTAAATTAATTTAGGTGGGTACCTAAATTTAGGTTACCAAATTTTAAATTAGTAAATTTTCAACCTAAATTAGTCCAATTTACGTAAATTTAGCTCTACCTAAATTTACTAATCCCGGAGACTCAGGGTAGAGGTCGTTGAACACTTGCCTGCAGAAAGTATCAATGCGAAGGTGGAGAGGATGTCATCTTCGAGCTGCTCGACAAGCGGTGGCCAGAGATCGGCAAGTCTGCCGAAATGGGTGAGAATATCACCAAGGTGTTCCAATTGAGAGCCAGCGAAGGAGAGACGCTTCGTCACTGGGGAGCCCGGCTGCCGAGTGTTTTGACTCCTGCAGCCGCAAGAACGGTGTCAAGTTCCCTGATGAGGCCAAAGGGTGCATCCTTCTGAATTGCGGTGGCTTGAGCCCTGAGCAACGAGGAGTCATTTTGGCTCGTGCTCAAGGCAGCCTGAAATTTGATGATGTGTTTCAGGCGATGAGGTCTTGTTTTCCTGACTTCACAGTTCCAAAGCGCCGAGCTGCTGCAGTAAGTCTGATTGAAGACCAGGCTGAAGATCACTTTGACCTAGCGTCCTCTGCACANTTGTTTTCCTGACTTCACAGTTCCAAAGCGCCGAGCTGCTGCAGTAAGTCTGATTGAAGACCAGGCTGAAGATCACTTTGACCTAGCGTCCTCTGCACAGGACAGTGAGCTGGATTTCAAATGATGTTGAGGTTTTTAGCATNGTAAGTCTGATTGAAGACCAGGCTGAAGATCACTTTGACCTAGCGTCCTCTGCACAGGACAGTGAGCTGGATTTCAAATGATGTTGAGGTTTTTAGCATGGACTGGCCTCAGACCCTAGTGATCCTGGGGCGGGTGATGAAGTAGTCTTCGAAGAAGATGAAGTAGCTGAAGTTCTTGCTTCGACCTGGAAAGAGCGGCGACAAGAATGTCGAAACTCCAGAAGAACCGCCGTTTTCAGCAAGCCTCTGATGTGAAAAGATCGTTCAGGGTCGAGGTAGAAGAACTCAAGCGGCGAACCTGATGCAGAAAATGTGGCCGCATCGGACATTGGCAGAAGGAATGTGCTGCCAAGGGTCCTTCGAGTGCTTCTTCTTCAAATGTTCCATCCACTGCGCNTGTCGAGTCCCTGTTGAATGTCTGAAGCCAGTTCGATGTACCACCATGAGTTGGAATGTCGATGACACACGCCAGGTTTGTGATTCATGGCATGATTATCACGAAGCTCATGCAGTAGTGTCATCAAATCCATGGACTGGACAGGAAAGACAGTGTTTTCAGTGGCGGATGACTATGTGTTTCCACCAATCGAAACCGGCCACGCCCAGGAAGTGCTGCTATCTCAATGGAGTGATAGGAACCACAGTAGACTGCTGCAACAGATCCAAACCGAATCATGTCCGTTGAAAAATCTTGTAAGAATTTTTAGAATATTGTTGAAGTCTTTTCACCACCTAGATTTGCTCTGGAGGGAGCCACTTTAGGTCTGAAATGCTTGTCAGCGGACTTGTGCACAGGTTGGNTGATCCGTGGTCCGCAAGAAGCAAGAGTGTTGTAGGAGTCTAATGGGAAAGGGTTGTGGGAAGCTCTCAAGAGGAAAAACTTTTGTCCTAGTGTAGTATTGTGTGTATGAATATGTATTCAATAAATAATTTAATCAATTGATGCAAATATATATATATATATATATGTTGATTCGGACCGCGCCCAGGGACTTTCATGCCCAAGTGGAAAAGGGGCGCATGGGATTGCGCTTTGAGGCTTGCTGCCAACATTGGCAGCGGAGCTGGGAATAGACCAGTCTCCCGCTCAGCAAGGCTGCTGAGTTCGTGGGCCCGGAGGTCCACGGTGTGACCGCGCCATGTCGGAGCTGGGGTCGTCCNGAATAGACCAGTCTCCCGCTCAGCAAGGCTGCTGAGTTCGTGGGCCCGGAGGTCCACGGTGTGACCGCGCCATGTCGGAGCTGGGGTCGTCCATGCGGTACTGCTCTGGTGATGACTGCGATTGGCAGGAGTACCCTGTGGGCAAAGAACCGAATGAGAGCTATGGACAAGTTACCCAAAGATGCCAGAGGATCGTTCATCTGGACTCTGCTATCTGGGAAGGCCTTAGAGGTCGTTGAACACTTGCCTGCAGAAAAGTATCAATGCGAAGGTGGAGAGGATGTCATCTTCGAGCTGCTCGACAAGCGGTGGCCAGAGATCGACAAGTCTGCCGAAATGGGTGAGAATATCACCAAGGTGTTCCAATTGAGAGCCAGCGAAGGAGAGACGCTTCATCACTGGGGAGCCCGGGCTGCCGAGTGTTTTGACTCCTGCAGCCGCAAGAACGGTGTCAAGTTCCCTGATGAGGCCAAAGGGTGGATCCTTCTGAATTGCGGTGGCTTGGGCCCTGAGCAACGAGGAGTCATTTTGGCTCGTGCTCAAGGCAGCCTGAAATTTGATGATGTGTTTCAGGCGATGAGGTTTTGTTTTCCTGACTTCACAGTTCCAAAGCGCCGAGCTGCTGCAGTAAGTCTGATTGAAGACCAGGCTGAAGATCACTTTGACCTAGCGTCCTCTGCACAGGACAGTGAGCTGGATTTCAAATGATGTTGAGGTTTTTAGCATATACTGGCCTCAGACCCTAGTGATCCTGGGGCGGGTGATGAAGTAGTATTCGAAGAAGATGAAGTAGCTGAAGTTCTTGCTTCGACCTGGAAAGAGCGGCGACAAGAATGGTCGAAACTCCAGAAGAACCGCCGTTTTCAGCAAGCCTCTGATGTGAAAAGATCGTTCAGGGTCGAGGTAGAGGAACTCAAGCGGCGAGCCCGATGCAGAAAATGTGGCCGCATCGGACATTGGCAGAAGGAATGTGCTGCCAAGGGTCCTTCGAGTGCTTCTTCTTCAAATGTTCCATCCACTGCGCATAAGGGCTCTGCAGCAGGCTATGTGGCATCCACCAATGAGGAGCACTTCATCTGCATGGCCAATACCGAATTGACGATGGCTGAGAAGTTGATGCAAGTACGTCAAGCCTTGCCTCAAGCTCTGAAGTGTTGTTGGTCTCAAGTCCGGGTTTTGCAGTCCTGGACAGTGGATGCGGGAAAACAATTATAGGGGCCGAGACTCTGAAGATGTTCCAAAAAATCCTGAACCAGAAGGGTATCCCTATGCCTGATGAATCGAATGAAGTCAATACCTTTCGATATGGGAATGGAGAAACAGAACAATCCAATCGGTCTATCTGCCTGCCTATTAGCATAGCTGGTCGCTTGGGGAAACTCCATGCAGCAATGTTTCGAGGAAAAGCACCCTTGTTGATCTCTCGTGTTGCTCTGAAGAAGTTGGGTGCTGAGATGGATTTTGGAGCTGATCAGGTTCGGCTCTTTCAGGATCGTATCTGTGTTCCTTTGAGCGTGAACGCTGCTGGACAGTATGCCCTGAACGTCATTGATTTCGCCATGACCGAACCCGAGATCAGTGCTCCTGTGACAGTTCTGCCACAGGATGAGCCAGTAAGCGATTGCCAAGATGCCTCATGTCACTCTCAAGTTAATAGACCCCCAAAACATAAGAAGAAGGATTTTTGGGAGATAAGACCTCATGATCGTACTGTAGTCAGACATCATCTCAAGGGTCGCACTGCCAAGTTCACACCAAGTTTGACACAATGTCCAGTCCCTGTTGAATGTCTGAAGCCAGTTCGATGTACCACCATGAGTTGGAATGTCGATGACACACGCCAGGTTTGTGATTCATGGCATGATTTGCACGAAGCTCATGCAGTAGTGTCATCAAATCCATGGACTGGACTGGAAAGACAGTGTTTTCAGTGGCGGATGACTATGTGTTTCCACCAATCGAAACCAGCCACGCCCAGGAAGTGCTGCTATCTCAATGGAGTGATAGGAACCACCGCAGACTGCTGCAACAGATCCAAACCGAATCATGTCCGTTGAAAAGTCTTGTAAGAATTTTGAGAATATTGTTGAAGTCTTTTCACCACCTAGATTTGCTCTGGAGGGAGCCACTTTAGGTCTGAAATGCTTGTCAGCGGACTTGTGCACAGGTTGGGATTTCCGTAGATCTGCAGATCGTCAGCGAATGTGACAAGTAGTTCAGGAAGGTGTCGACCTTCTCACACTCAGCCCCCCATGCGCATGGGCTGGTGGATGGTTCCACTTAAATAAGTTGAACATGACTCCTGAAGAGATCCGTGAACGTGAGGTCCTCACCAAGTTGTTTGTCAATTTCTGCTGTTCGTTGATCGAAGACCAGTTGGCACGTGGTGGTCGAGTTGTGTTTGAGCATCCTCTAGGATCAAGTGTGTGGGATTTCCCAGCCATGTTGCGGCTTCGAGCCAAGATGTGGGAGGTTGATCTGCATATGTGCCAGTATGGCCTGCAAGTTCCGCATGGTGACCTGATCAAAAAGGCTACCAAGCTGTTGGTCTCTCATCGAGAGATGCAAAGCCTAGGTCGCAAGTGTCCAGGTGCAAGCCATCCCAAGCATGTGCATCACCAGGTGATCGCCGGATCACATCCAGAAGTTGGGCCTATTAGCCGATTCGCAGGCAAGTACCCAAAGGCATTTGTGCAAGCTGTCATCCGAACTGAACCAAAGTTTAGGTGCCATCCGGTGATGCAAGTAATTTCCGATGTGAGTGCTGAATGTTTAACTGCATCTCGCCTTCAAGATCTGGAAGATGATGACCGTGAGAAGATCCTGGGAAGTCTCAAAAAGTTGCATGCCAATTTAGGACATCCCAGTAATAATCACCTGGTTAGGATCTTGAAGCATGGAGGTGCCAGTGACACAGCCATTCGATGTGCACGTGAATTCTCTTGTGACCAGTGCCGTGCAAGCATTGCTCCGAAGCCTGCCTTGCCAGCCCAGACACATCGTGTAACTGAGTTCAATGCTTTGGTTGGAATCGATGTGAAGTATTTGACTGGTTGGCGAACCAATCAGAAGGTCCCTGCAGTCAATATGCTGGATTACGCCAGTGGTTTCCAAATGGTTGTACCTCTTGATGGTCGTGAAACGTCTGAAGAGATCAAGCGAATTTTCCTGGAACGTTGGGTGTCATGGGCAGGTGTGCCAGGTGAGGTGATTATAGATCCGGCTCGAACAAATGTTTCGGACGCGTTGACACAACCTCTGGAGCAGTTAGGCTCAGCCGTGAAGATCACAGCAGCAGATGCCCATTGGCAACTAGGAAAAACCGAGGTACATGGCGGCTGGTTCAGTAGAGTGTTGACTAAGGTTGTCACTGAAATTTCACCCACATCTCATAGCGAATGGCTCACATGTGTGAATGCAGCTCATTGCAAGAATCAGCTCATCCAAATGTATGGCATGACTCCAGCCCAGTTCGTGTTCGGTAAGAACCCTCGGATCCCAGAAAACTTGTTGGGCGAAACCTTGGAAGTGATCCCAGCAACAGCTTCCTTGTATGATGACCAAGTTGCCAAACAAGTTGCCATCCGCCAAGCTGCACGCCGGTCACTGATCGAGCTCCAAGATGATAAATCTCTCCGCTTAGCACTGGCAGCCTGGCCAAGGGTAGTCACCACTTATAAACCTGGAACATATGTTGCCTACTGGCGATCGCAGAAGTGGAGTAATAGGACGTAATGTAATTGTGATACATAAGCGTCAGATCATGAGATGCGCGCCGGAGCAGGTCCGGCCATCCACCAAAGATGAGCTGAAGCTGGTCGAAACCCCTGAAGTAGATCTCCTTGGAATTAAACACCTGATTGATCAAGGCATGTTGAATAGTCGCCAATACATTGACCTGGTCCCCGAAGGGCTTCCCATGACCGGAGAACCAATGCCACCGCTGGCTGATCGCGTTCCCGAGCCACAGTCTGTGTTGGATCAAGCAGGTTCAGTGATGATGCCCTCTGAACAGTCGGTTTCCATGAAATCTGATGAACCAGTTCAACCAGAACCTCTGAATGATGCTGATGATATTGTATCTCCTGGTACTCCGTTGCCTGATAATGTTGAAGCCCAAGAAATGGATGTTCAGGCTGAAAATCGAGAAGTTTCCCCAGAAGAGGGTCCTAGCCCCCCTTTGATGCGCAAAGTTACTGGCAAGTCACCAGCACAGAGCCTGTTTCGTCCTGCCCGTATGGCCCAAAGTGATTNCCCCAGAAGAGGGTCCTAGCCCCCCTTTGATGCGCAAAGTTACTGGCAAGTCACCAGCACAGAGCCTGTTTCGTCCTGCCCGTATGGCCCAAAGTGATTTTGCTGATCTCATGCAGGAAATGGTTCCACACCTGCTGGAACAGGCCTTGCAATCGGAACCTGATGCTCCGATGTCTGCCAATCCAGATGCCAGCGACTCTCGAAGTCAGCCCCGAAAGAGGACTTCATTAGAGATGAACCAAAGTGAAGAAAGTCATCAGGAATCGTACAAGCCTTGGAAACCTGAGGATGTTGGTATCGTTGAANCATTAGAGATGAACCAAAGTGAAGAAAGTCATCAGGAATCGTACAAGCCTTGGAAACCTGAGGATGTTGGTATCGTTGAACATGAAGGTTGTACGTTTGCTCTTGATGAAACTGAAGTTCTGTCTGTAGGGGTGATCCCAAATCTCCCTGCCTGTCGGGATGCGTTGTCTCATTCCGAGAAAACCGAGTTGCTGGAAATGTGGCATGGCGGTGCTTGCACAGAACAGTTGATGGCCAGCTATCTGCACAAGAAAGCCTCCAAAGAAGTAAAAGGTACTGGTAATCCTGTGGATGTTCAAAAGAAAATTGATGAAGCCAAGGTCATCGAATGGAACACTATTCTGAGCAAGAACGCAGCTCGCTTAGTCCTTGGTCCTGAGGCACAGGAAGTTCGCCATAGATTCTCCAACCGAATCATGGGTAGTAGATATGTAGTGACTATCAAACAAGAAGATGATGCTCCTGCCCGGATGAAAGCCAGATGGTGCCTTCAAGGGCACCTAGACCCAGACTTGCATGCCAAAGCCCTGAAAGGAGATTTGCAAAGTCCCACCATTTCACAGGTTGGTAGGAACTTGNAGATGGTGCCTTCAAGGGCACCTAGACCCAGACTTGCATGCCAAAGCCCTGAAAGGAGATTTGCAAAGTCCCACCATTTCACAGGTTGGTAGGAACTTGTTGTTTCAAGTTGTCGCAAGCCATCGATGGTCCTTAAAACTTGGAGATATTCGTGGTGCATTCCTTTCAGCTGGAGAACTTCCAAAACAGTATCGACCGTTGTACGCCTCATTGCCATCTGGCGGGATCCCTGGTGTGCTGGAAGATGCTCTCATTGAAGTCACTGGCCATGTGTATGGTTTGAATGATTCCCCGCCAGCCTGGTATCGAAAGCTGGATAGTGAACTGATTTCCGCAGGTTTTGAGCGATCCAAAGTGGATAACTGCTTGTACCAGATGCGAGAAGGTGATCGGCTAACTGGTATTTATGGNGCTGGATAGTGAACTGATTTCCGCAGGTTTTGAGCGATCCAAAGTGGATAACTGCTTGTACCAGATGCGAGAAGGTGATCGGCTAACTGGTATTTATGGAATCCATGTTGATGAATGTGCTGCTGGAGGATGTGGAGATAAATATGAAAAAGGTTTACAATTGTTGAAAAGTAAGTTTGAGTTCAGAAAATGGAGAGATGGAAATGGTGATTTTTGTGGTGCTCGGTATGAACAATTGCTTGATTTTTCAATAAACATGTCTCAGCAGTCGTTTGCCCAGACCGATCCACTTTCCTCGTAGTCGTTTGAACCAAAAGGATGCAGTTCTTGACGCCAAGGAAGTTAGCTGTCTGCGGGCGGTGAACGGCAGCCTCAATTGGCTGTGTACCCAGTCACGTCCTGACTTGTCAGCTCAGGTGTCGTTCTCTCAGNCAAGGAAGTTAGCTGTCTGCGGGCGGTGAACGGCAGCCTCAATTGGCTGTGTACCCAGTCACGTCCTGACTTGTCAGCTCAGGTGTCGTTCTCTCAGCAGTCTTTTCCAGCTCCGACAGTGTCCGATGCAATTGCAGCCACAATCAAGCTATTCGAAGAGCTAAACAGCATGCTGACCAAAGTATCTGTTTCCATCCTATTCCCCCGGAAGAGTTGTGCCTTATGATGCACTCTGATGCTGCATTTGCAAACGCTCGAGCTGGAGCCACTCAAGCTGGATATGTTGTGAGTCTCACAAGCCATAAAGATGAATCAAGGTGTTGAATGTCCTTGGACTCCTTTGTACTGGCGTAATTTCAAATTACCCAGGGTGGTGAGTTCGACTCCTAGTGCTGAGGCTCAAAGCATGTCAGTTGCATCTAGCATGTGCGAGTGGACCATGTTGCTGTTGTCCGAAGCTTT
>BGPT01001201.1:23355-39305 GCA_003297045.1 Symbiodinium sp. clade C Y103 | reverse complement strand
TCTGATTTGAGATTGCATGCTCACAGGCAGATGTGCTGTGAAGATGAAACAAATTCCTGCGTTATCAGCTGAGTTGGCTACATGCCGGCTATGCGGACCCCAAATTTGTATTCGTATTGTCTGAGCCTTCTACTTGTGCTACTTGCTGTGACTGAGAATACTTGGCAGCCGGCCCATTCTGATTTGAGATTGCATGCTCACAGGCAGATGTGCTGTGAAGATGAAACAAATTCCTGCGTTATCAGCTGAGTTGGCTACATGCCGGCTATGCAGACCCCAAATTTGTATTCGTATTGTCTGAGCCTTCTACTTGTGCTACTTGCTGTGACTGAGAATACTTGGCAGCCGGCCCATTCTGATTTGAGCTTGCATGCTCACAGGCAGATGTGCTGTGAAGATGAAACAAATTCCTGCGTTATCAGCTGAGTTGGCTATATGCCGGCTATGCGGACCTCAAATTTGTATTCGTATTGTCTGAGCCTTCTACTTGTGCTACTTGCTGTGACTGAGAATACTTGGCAGCCGGCGCATTCTGAGGTCAGATTGCATGCTCACAGGTAGATGGAGCATGTAGATCAAAACCTTCGAAGTGCACTGCTATGTACCATCCATTTTCTTTACATGTTCCATGATTTTCTGATCACGTACATTAACCGTACATTGTCTTCCATTGAGGTACCACCGGAATGGGGACATGCCACATCCATTGAATCCTACCCGCGATCATGTTAAATATGCTTCGATTGGGGGGGAAAACTAATGTGATGCGGAGATGGGATTATACATCCGTTATATCAATATCAAAAAAAATAACCCCCAGAAGTTTAAGGTTGATTTTTTTTTCAGAATTCACTTGACATTCTCATGGGTTGCCATGGTTTGTTTAGTTTTCCCATGATCTTCCTGTACGTTTCCATACCTTTCCCACAACTAGCAGGTGGACTGACAGCGAAAACACCGAAGGTGCCACTTGGGCTCAGCAAAAACTTTGCGCGCTTCGTCGTTGGGCCGCTGTGGTAGGAAGAAGGCCATTTAGGCGAAACAAAGCACAAAAGTTGAGGGACGTAACCATCAAATTTGCCATCAAACATAAAAGGGTGAAACCCGAAAGACAAAGATGTAAGCAGCAACACTGGGCATGGTGTATTTAGCAACCATCCCTGAGTTTCTGGGGCCAAATGAGGATGCCCAAGAGATTGTTTGGCTTGTCTTGTGAATCTTTCAGATTTGGGGCGCAGAGATTCAGAGATCTCTGGTGACTTTCCTGGTAATTTAACACTTTGCCATAGTATACATGGCCCATTTAGTGCGAGGATTTCTCCATTTTAAATGGTGATGTTCCAATTTGCAAACTCTTATTTTTTTTGCAAAGGGTACAGGACATACATCATTATCAATCGGTAATTTATCAATTACACTATTTACATGGTATTAACATAACATGATCATTGGTATACAAAAGGGTCATGTTCAAATCGCAAAAATCTCTGAGGCAGTTAATTGCCAAGCCTGTCCTGCGGGCAGGTGGGTGGGGTTACTGGGCGCCCGATTTCTGGATCCCCAAAATGGACCGTTGAAGAATGATGTTTTAATTGGGACTTGATGGGATTTCAATGCGATTTTAAGTGGGAACTGATGGGAATTGATGGTGTTTGAATGGGATTTGATGGGATTTAATGGGGACGAATGGGATTTCATAGGAATTATGGGATATTGACCATCAAAAATGACTCAATTTCTGGATCCATTGGTACTCCAATTTTGATCTATTCTTCCCAACTGATTGTAGCACTGCTGTCTTTTAAGCTGAGTTGTAGAAGTATCTCGCTTTTAAGCGGGGGTTTTTAATCCATGTGATTGACGGTGGCGAATTCCAATCTAGTCTTTCATACCATTGCCTACAGCATGCTTGGCGAAAACCCCTTTCGACCATTCCAAAGCAGCAAAAGGCTCAATGAAGTTCACAAGTTTTCATGACAATGGAAAATCCACCATGAATCATTTCCGTCCAGTCTTTTCCGAAAAAAAGAAAGAGGATTTCCCATTCGAGTTTGTTCCAAAAAGCAGCGTGCCCTCAAATTGGATGGTTCATGATCATCTTCTCCATTGAAAAAACCACATTCAATTTCAAGTGATATGAAAAACATGGACGTTTAATATGGTTCATGAACATCTTCCATCATCTTCCCCACTTATGATGATGCCATGTAAATCCCATCATGCCATCATCCCATCATAGAAATCTTCTGCAGGTGGAGCAACCAAGAGGGAACGCAAAGTCCACTGGACTGCTTCGAATGCCCAACCGGAAGGCACTGAAGATTTTGGGAGGTTTTGACACCAGGAAAACACATTTTTTGGGCTCGAAATCAGGTGAAAGTTCTGAGTTTAAGATGAACAAAATCCACATGAGTTTGGCTGGAAATCAACTTTTTGGATCAAAGCACCAAGATCGGCAACAAGGAAAGGGAGAATCATTGAATCAACCAGCAGAATTAGGGAAGCATATAAAGATCATTGAAATTCCCCTGTTGCGTAGGTTGGGATTCCTGCCGGATCAGATGGGGATTGAAATCACCTGACTGCCCTTGGTGTTTTGGCAGACTTTCCCATGAAAGAAAGAGGTATTGGCATCGGTGTATTGGTGCTAGATGGGAAGTTTTTACAGATGTGGAGAACTTACCCTCTGGTAAACAAACAGTTTGCTATTGAAAATATAGAAATAGTGGATTTTCCCACTAATAGCATGGTGATGTTCCATAGTTTGTTCGTTGGCAGGAAAGGTGAGTCCGGCAGTGTTTGGACCCTGAGATTTCCACTTTGAGACGAGGCAACAGGTTTTGACAACGAATGGATCCCGTCTTCCGATTCTGAAGCGTTCGTAAGTCATGGGGGACCCAAACGCATTGGTTTCTGCAGTAAAATCAGTAAAACACTCTATTTATGATAATTGGATGACCAGTTAAATTTGACCAAATGATTCTCATGATTATCATAGAATTAGCTACTCATCATGAAAAATTCGCCCATGACGTTGTTGGAACCCAGAGATGATCCGAGCTCCAGGTGGGCCGCAGCAGAAGGGGCCGCGCAGGACGACCCGTGTAGATCGCCATGGAATGGGGAATCAGGGGGATCATTAAAAAGGATTCAGCAGTGGATTTAGAGGCACACGATTTTCAGACAAAGCCAGTTTCTGAATTGTCACGTATCAAACTTATGTTAACATTCATAAGTAGTTATTGATGATGCAGTATCAAACTATATGACTATATCGAATAGAGTGATTATTAGCTGAATATCAACAAGTCGATACCATGATCATTCATTTCTTGATGAAATATGCCATACTTCATCATAATTCACAAACATGGTATATTGATGATGATTCCGATCAAATCATGAAGCTTCGCCTGAGATCATGGCTATCATGGCCTTGAGTCCGCCTAGAAGATGAGACTGAGTAGGACATCTCCAAGACCGGGGACCCTGGCAATGGGAGATTTTCAGATAGCAAAATTTGGTACGAACATAACGGGCAGCTTTCTTTCTACTGTAGCACTCATTTTCATAGTTAAGTTAAGATGAACATAAATTGGGGCATCCTCAATTCTTGGATCTATCAATTTCTATATATCCATGATATCTCGTGAAAGGTTGGTTCAATACCCCCCGGCTTGCGTTGAATCCCCATATCCATCATTCATTGGTCAAATCCCTATGTTTGATGGGTGGGTCATACCACCACTCACCTCGCAGTTTTGTTGCACATTACCCCTCGGGGTTTTTCCGGGGTCAACCCCCCCCATTTGTTGATTAGTATATTTCCCCTTAAATCCCATGAACTATGATCAAATGATATCCCACAGAAAATCTCTAGCAAGGTTGGTTTGATAGTTCAATAAAGCACCATTCTTGTTCCTTAAAATCCCCTATATTTCTTGATGGAGTGAGACCTAGCTGGCCATTGTCAAACAGCAGGAGGATGTTTGTATCCACTGTTCAGCTGGAAGAGCCTCCTCTGTGCCGGGAGACTTGGAAGTTTTGGAGGATAATCCCGTGGAGCGCGCGAGGGAGAGGGGGGCTTTGGGATAAAAATGGGTTTAGTTTATTGAATAAATTGAATTATGGGATAACCTCTGGTAAACTAACAGTTTGCGAACTGGAAAATGGCCATAGAAACAGTGGATTTTCCCATTAATAGCATGGTGATTTTCCATAGTTATGGTAGTTTACCAGAGGGTAACCATGGAGAACCTATACTTCGGGGACTTGGTAACCAGAGTTTTTTTTTTCAGTTCCGAAGTGAAGAATGACCCTCCATGGAAGCAGAGCCAGGACCAGTTGAGTTGAAATCGCTAATGTAGCCATCACCTCCAGCATCCCACAATACCAATGGATGGACGATTGGGATTATTAACCTACCAAAAAATGGGTACCAGGCAGGATTTCATGGCATTTTTTTTGTTTTTATAAAGGTCAACCGTGGTATAGTAACCACAACCCAATATTTTTCTAGCATTTATCAAGTATAGCCAGTATAGCCCTTAAACATAATATATAAACCAGTTACATCTTTTCCATTCTTTTCCTCACCTCTCGTGCCAGGTTAGGTTCCTCCAGCTTCGAAACCTGCGATCTTTGCTGCTGAGCTGCAGATTTTGGCAAAAAATCCATGGCCACCAGATGCCCATGAGTGTTTCAACGGGAAATGCTGAGAAAACAATTAGATTTTGGACATTTTGCCATAATTTTTGAGACAAACCGTGATGTCCAAAGACTTTCAGGGCTGATCGCCTAGCAAAAATTGGTATATCACCGGTTATTGATATTGGGATAAGGCAAGATCTGTTTGGAACAAAAACTGGAAAACCACCTAAATCCAAGGATTGAAAAATATGTTCTTCCCAATTTATCACTTACCCAGGTGGGGGTATACGCCATTTCTGGGGAAACCCAAATGGCCGGGTTGATATCCATGCATATCTCCATTAAAAGATTGCTTTGATCGAAGATTCTTCTTCTGATTTGATGTGTCGGAGGGACTTGGGGCTATTCAGAAGTTGAAAATTTGTCTTAGCTCGGGTCAATTTCCCGAGTTTAGCCACAGTTGACCCCGGGGTTCCAATTTTCGAGACAGGGCTTGATTTGGGGGCTACAGAACTCCAGGGATGAAAAGGACTCATTGATGGGAAGCAAGCATGGTTAGTTTTAGCAACTAGAAAAACTAAATGGATCTAAATGGGATGCACTGAGAAAAGGACGTTTAACGTACTTTGGGAGAAGCTTTTCATGGACGACTTGATCTTTGACCCAAGTCTGACCTGAAACACAGCAAAAAAGATGAGCAGTTCTGCAGATCTCAAGATCATATTGTTTTGATAATGTTACCGGAATTGGTTGATCGGAACATTTAGAGGAAACCCCCATATTGGGAGGTAAAAAAAAACATGGTTTCCGCTTGCGATTTTCGCTTGAAACAATCCAGCGAGATCCTCAGGATTGTTGCTTTCCCCCCAAAAAATCATCCAATTTTTTCTCAATTCGAAGACAGATCCCCATAGAACCACCATAACAGGGTTGCTCGAACTGATGATAGGTAAATCATAGCCACTTTTGGGGGCGTCAATTGGTGATTTTATCTCAAAAAAGACCGAATTCACCCCTCTTGTATTGCACCTGGGGTGTTTGGAGAAACCCAGATCCAGTTGGAGCGTCCAGGTGAACCAGGGCGCTTTAGTGACTTTGGAGCAGGCAGTGTTGGAGCCGCCAGAGCGCAGCTCCGGTGATCAAGCCGTTCAGGGGGAGTTCAACATCAAGAATGGGGGAAAAACATCAAGAAAAATGGGGATATAATGAGATATGAATAGATATGATATGATGGAGGATAGATGCAGTTGGTAAGATACTGATATGGTAAGATACGCAGTTGTTGCGTAGAAATGGCAATCATTTTTCTACCGCATGTGGCCCTGCGCACAGCCCTGATCGATTTCAACAAAAATGGCGATATAACATCAGGAATCACGGGGATATAGTAAGATGATAATGATGTAACATCATGTAACATCAATATCATGTGAAAACCACCAAAATAGTGATATAATGGCAATGGGGATCATTGCATATCAAAATGTTGTATCAACACGTATCAATAATGATATATCAGGATCATGATACAGAATCATGGGGATACTCCCATTGTGGGAGTTTTCCGGATCGCCAGAAAGCTGCAGCCTCTGCTATGCTGGTTCCTGGCCGGGCAGCCCGGCATGCGCCAACGGCAGACCTGCCGGTGAACACTTTTCAGGAACATGGACACAAGATCAATCCCAAGGAGACTCTCCAGCTCCTTGAGGTTTGAGGTGAACAAATTTAGGGCTGGTTTCATTTCTATTTTCAAGCCTGAACTGGAACGATTTGAGATTCCATCAGACTGTACATGTAGTCTATGTATTTTTTTTTAAGGGTGGCTCAACCAGCACCCAGATTTGGGACCAAGGAGTGATGCCATGGGCGCTACGGGCAACGAAACCTTCTCCTGCACGTCTGGGAGCCAAGGGCGAATGGCTGGCAGAGCTGGGGGGTCAAACAGGTGCGGTGGTGGCTTAGATTCGGTTGGGTTTTTATAGATGTGTTGATCAGAAATGGGGACATATCATCATAAAATGTCTACAGATCACAGATGATCACAGCATTTGCAGGACACGTTGATGCAGAACTTTGGATCATCCTGGGTGGCTTGGTCCATCAAAAAAACAATTGGGTATGGCAGATTTGGTATAGCTGGAAGTTGTCCCCATCAATATGGGGGTTTCCTAATGGCTGGGGGTACCCAAAAATGAATGGTTTATAATGGAAAATCCCAAACAAAAATGGATGAGAACTGGGGGTACCCCTATTTTAGGAAACCTCCATATGCTTCAGATCAGTAGTTCTGATCCGACCCCATCTTAAAATGAATGGTCGAATTGAGAGCGACTGGTTCCACCTACATGTGGCCTTGGGGCAGCGCAAGGCCTGTCGGGTGAATTGAATAGCTTGGAACTTCCAAGGTATGGATTTGTCCAAGGATAGGGTGTACTCCAGATTTCCCAGATTCCAGTGGTACATTTTCACATCATTTCATATTCCCCGTTTCAATGGATTTAACATGGGGCTACTTCCCTCCTCACAGATTTCTCCGTTGAACGGACCGCGTCCGAGGCCTTGCGAGGCAGGTCGCTTTGGCGCAGAAGCTGGAAAGACGGATGCTTCATTGTGCCCAGCACCTAGCTGAAAGGTCAATGCCATATGCCATAGATATGCAAAGATGATGTCAAGTCATTGGGGGGTGAAAAAAATCCAAGTCGCTGGGTACCCACGATCCAATGAAACTAACATCTGCAGTCAGGTGGCTCTTAAATTTGATCCATGGTCCCTGTGGTGGTCTCACGATCTGGACCAAAATCCATGGTCTGGTGATCTAAAAGTTGATGGTCCAAAAGCTTGATGCCTTCCCATGACATTTTCATGTCTGACCTTGGATGCCCTGCCAGAAAGCCATGATTGTCGAGTGCGATATTGACAGATATGAGTTGATATGAGATACTCAGCCTTGAAAATGGCCAAACAGCAAGCCATGAAAACCTTCCATTCACCAGGCAAAGTTTCAAAATGGGCCCCAAGTGATGGCGCCTTTTTTTTGGGGAAATGATGTTCAGAACCTTCATAACGTCTAAAATTGGGGGATCCAAGAGCTTTCAATGGCTCAGCATAGATTCTGTCAAGTTGTGCCCCGAAAGACAGATACAGAGATGGTAAATGCAACCAAATTTTCTTACTGGTGCTTAGTAGGGAATGGGGGAATGGGATGATTATGAATGGTTACTATAGGTCATTCCCTCATTCCCTGCTAAGCACCAGTAAGTTTTGACTCCGTGTTTGGGCCATACACATACCACCTTGTACAGATGCCTTGTGTCATGGTTTGCAGCTTCTTTTGGCAACAGCCATCTCAGAACCAATAGGACCTTGAAAGAAAGGCACAGCGGACCCAAATTCGCTCACCATCGTGATAGTAATGGCAAATGGAACAGTAAATTGAGAACCTAAATTCAATATTCAAATCGGCTCACCGTCCTATTTGTTTACGTTTGAAGGGACAAAATTAGCTCAAGCTGGCACATAGAGAACACTCACATAGGAAGATAGAGGACATGGATGTTGTGCATGATTCATCGTCGACTTGTTTGGAGATCCCAACTTCTGAGCATAGGTCAACATGAAATCACCATCAAAATGGGATACTGCTTGACATCCCAACATCAGATATCACACCAATAATTCTATATATACATATCAATATACCAACATCAGAATTGTTATTGGTCAATATAGAAAAAAATACGTATCATATATATCTATATCTATACCTATATCTATATCTATCTATATATATATATATAGGATATTGATATCCCAACATCAGATGTTTTGTTCACTTTTCATTTGTGTTCGTTTTGGAAGCGCGGTGAAGACGCTTCAAATGCGATGGCTCCACTCCTTGCTGGTCTCTGGCGTTCTGAATGCGATCCTGACCTGCAGCGAGAGCCTGGAGGAGGACGTGCCCAAAATCTGGAAGTCTTTGATGTTGGGAATTCATTCAATGGGTTGGTTAATGGGAAAATTTACAGGAAACCATGGATTTTCCCATCAATTATAGGGCTTTCCTGTAAATTTTCCCTTAAACCAATCCAGTGATTCATGGATTTCCATGAGATATCATGGAACATGTTCATGGGGCTTGGATTTCATGGGAACTTCATGGAACATTAATAGGACATAAATGGGAGATGAATTGGGTTGAACATGATTTCGCCATGCAAAGTGGTGATGTAATGGGGAACACAATGGGTATATCATGGGTATATACCTAATGATACCCTGTGACTTCATCAAAAAAAGGCTAGCTGCTAGCTGGGAATTCTCCGAACTCATCAGTTTCAACACATCCCAATGCACTATGGCTCAAGATTACGAAACCCCCGAAACTGGATCGTTTAAACGATCCCTTCATGACACTGGGAATATGGGTTTGTCTGAACATAGGGGGAACAAAAATCAATAACAATTTTCATGGAGGAAAATCATCCGATCATCCATTGGAATTGGGGGGTTTTCCCCTAAATTGTCAGACAACCCCAAGCTCCATGGGAAGATTTTACCATGGGATGGTGCATTTCCCCATTTTTCATGGTGAACTCCCCATTGGCAAAGCCCAACTGCTCCCATGATCTCCGATCAAATCCACCTGTAGGATCTCAGTGGCGATGGAGGGGTGCTGAAACGCTGCTTGCGCACGGGCACGGGCTCGGCTTTGCCGCAAGGTGGGGATTTGCCACATGGGTTGATGGTGAACATCCATCATTGACCAATGATTTCACCATGTAACATGGTGATACAATGGGTATATAATGGGTATTCCTCGTTTTCTGATGGAATCTCAACGGTTTCTTCCAAGAAACCCAGTCTCCAGCTCGTAGGCGAAAGTGGCTCCATTGTGCGAGCCACGGTTCGTGGCCCTGCGACTTGGTAGAAGGGTAACCACCGGAAAACCAATGAAAATCCATGATTTCCTTGGAAATGATATACAGTATGTTGAATTACTGGTGGGTAGTGGATCTATTTTATTGTTTGGAATTTGTTTTACCTTGCCCACCTTTGACATGTGCTTCTGGTTGGTGGTTTCATGTTCAATGTTTTCTAGCCCTGGGATGATCAAAGTTGGGAATCAGGACAATGGGAAACAGATGGACGTCACAAAGACGTTGCGGGCATGGAGCCATCGAGTGTTTGACACCAATCAGAAGGGGCAAGAATCTCCTCAGAACAGAGTATTGTCACAAACTGAGTCAAAGCTGGCTGCCCACAAAATTGGAAGGCTGAGTACTCAACCAAGGACGAAGGACTGTGGCTTAACTACTGGGCGGTGTTTTTGTTTGGACCATAAAGCATAGCTGTTTCCCATGCTGGACCTGAGCTTTGGCATCTGATGTTTTGATTCCAGAGATCACAAAGGACAGAAGAGCCAAGGTCCAAGGGTCCAAGGTCAGACTTTCAGACGTTTTTGATCCCACTTGAATTGTCAAACTGGACACTTCAAGTCTTCCTCATCATGATTTGTGGCTTGAAACCTCTGACATTTGATATATTTTGTACATTCTTGTCCCATATTTTGGGAGGATGAAGATCCAAAATAGCTGGTGATTACCCCCTTAAGCCGGGGGTTCATTTCTTTCCCAGCTACCGCAGCTGCTGAGATTGCAGTGTCCCCCTCCGGAGAAGTGCTCGATGATCCAGGCGTGGTGTCAAAAAAACTGGCTGGGTTCGGCTTGAGGGATGATTTACCACGACAGGACCATATCAACAATGGGGATTTTTCTAGAGAAACTGGTGATTTCATGAGATGCTAACGGGATATTTCCATGGAATATAGCCAACATGATGCTGGGTTTGTCCGAGACTGAAGACTTTTTCCCCAGTTTTGGTTGTTTGAATAAGAACAACAATGACGAAGCATGGAAATTTAGTGCAACTCATTTCAGACAAACCTATGTTTTTTTGTGGTCCCTTCAGCTTGGGCTCTGAACACTCCCGGCGAAGGTAAGACCAGGCCCAACATGGCTGTGGCATACTCAACAGGTCACATAAACATCAAGTTCGAAACACCATTTGGGAAATGTTAGACATTAGATGCTACAGAATCAAGTTGGAAGCACATCTATAAAGAACAAGTACTTAGATCAGCTTGAATTCTTAGATCCTCCTCATCTCTTAGCTTCAATTTGCCTCATGGGAAACACCCCGTTCTGCGGCAACTGCTCCGAACTGTGCCTGGAACTGGTTGCCGAAGTTCGCTGCGATCAGCCGGAGAAGGACATGATCCACACCATTCGGTGCCGTGGTGCTTTCAGATGTTTTGTTTTTCCTTTCTATCCCTCAAAACTATCATATCATATCTGAAGCCATATGGGGGTTTCCTAAAATAGGGGTACCCAAAAATGGATGGTTTATAATGGAAAATCCCATTAAAATGGATGATTTGGGGGTACCCCTATTTCAGGAAACCTCCATATATAATAGATAGTTTTCTTTTTCTAATAAATCTGTTTCTACTTCCCATCCCTTTTCAACTGGCATAATATGGCATAGTGAAGTCATTTGACTTTCATATATTTATCCCACGAAACGGTAGCAGAAAGCCAATTTGACGTATTAAAAAGTGGGATGGTTGACTCAACCAGCAACCAGACATTGAGTTATTCCGTTATTCCATTCTTCCATACTATCCAGAAATGATCCACATTTTTGTCGGTTCTCCCCAGTCTTGATTAGAACATCATATTTCGGTGTCATGTTAAAGCAGGGTTCAGTAAGTTTCAACTTGCTGTACTATATCCCATTTTGACTGCTTAGAATTCCCATGACATTGTTCAGATTACTGTCCCATTTGGTTGAAAGTCCCTGTTTGGAATTTCCATGACATTGAATTGAACCCTGGATTCCGGTTGAATTTCCCATAATTTTTCTGGACTTTTGGTTGAAACTCCCATGGATTCAACCGGTGTAGCTTGGTCCCCAGGAAGCTCTTTGAACTGACGGATGTGGACGGTGACGGCTTGATCTCCCTGGATGACTTCGTGCTGATGGGTCTGCACCAGACGAAGCTCCACTCGGGGCCGCAGAAACCCCGGACCAGACACGAGGAGGAGCGGGTGAAAGAGGCCTTCGTGCAGAGGTTTGCGCATGAAATTGATGCTGGTTCTGGTGGTTTTTAGTATGCTTTAGTTCCGTTTCATCTCAGGTTTTTGTTTTTCTTGTATCTTTTACCCTCTGGTAATTAAACGTAGCTATTGAAAATGGCCATTTATAGTGGATTTTCCCATTTAAAATGGTGATTTCCCATAGTTATGTTTGTTGACCAGAGGGTTTTTTGTGTTGTCAGTTGTCTTTCGTTGTTTTTTGCAGTCAACAAATGAGGATGTAAGCAACTATGTTTTTTTTTTTTCTGGTTTCACAATGTTTCACATATGTTTCGCATTTTTTTGCATCCAAGAAACAGAGTTCACCAGCTCGGGAAAAGTCATCAGCATGGGCCGTGGGACGTAACTTATGCGAATAGTCAGTGCTTTTACCCATTTGTTTTGTATTTTGCATCGAAGAAATCAAATAAAGTTTCGGTCCCTAACTTTCAGAAACAATGTGGGAAGTCGAAAGCACCAAAGAAGGATGCGAGTTTTCAAGCCGCGCCCTACTACAAGTACAAGGAGTACCTCTTGCGATGTGTGGATCAATTGCATCCAGGAGACATCAAGGCGCGCCTATGAAGTTCCCCTAAAATGGGGGGTACCCCAAAATCATCTCAAATGGATTATTGTCGATGCGAAAACCAATGGGTTTGGGGTATCCATATTTTGGGAAACCTCCATGTAACTATAGTACAACCCATACATAAGTTGTGAATAGTTGTGATATTTTATATATTGCTGGGTTGCCATATGATTATTGACCACTTACTACTTCGGATGCACGTCCCAGTGGGGGACTGCACGACGAGTTGCAGGTGCTGGAGTTTGGTGCTGGTGTTGTGTATTTCGGTAATATTTTGTAGGGCTTAAAATCGCTTAAAACTCATACCTATTCAAGGTTGTGTTGCCTAGCTTGGGGAATGGTCAAAAGGTTTGTTACCCAGGTCTGAGAAGTGTGGCACCGATCTTGGACATGCGGCTGCTATTTGGGTATTGGTGATGTGGAGCCAACATTTTCTAGAAAATGAAAGATGTTTGAAACATGGCAGGGCGATGTAGTGGCAAGCTTGCAATACTGTGACAGTTGAGAAATCAATTAACAATTAAGTCCTATACCTATTTTTTTTTCAATCGTTGGCTTTGCCAGCAAAAAAAAAAGAACAGAGCTCCTCCTACCCAGTTCGGCCAAAAAGAATCGTGGAGCAATTTCTGCTCCACCAGGCACAGTCAGTGACCCTCAATGGGGTGTTGATTGATGCCACCATTGCCCACGATCGAATCATGCTGGACAAGGCCCTTCATGCGCAGGCGCCGCGCCTGCCGACCATCTTGACGAGTGTCAAGGAGCAAGTCGCGTCCCAGAAATTCAGCCGAGTTTAAAGAAGTCGTGACGTCGTGCAGATTTTCTGATGGCAGAAAACATCAGTGGAGGAGGTTGAGTCTCGAAGAGATCCACTTGGGTATGGCTCAAATCTACTGACCAGAAAATTGGAGTGTTTCAGATCCTAAAAAAAGAAACAGCTGACCATAGAAGTGTGTCTAAATGCTGATCCCCTGCCCCCAAATGCCCAAAATCTTCCTAAATCGTGGATCCATTTCGGGGTCCGATGTGAATTTCATCGTGGAGGGGATGGGATTAGCGTGGAGCCATAGCCAGGTCGCCTCACAGTGCATAGCAATTTGGCTTCCCGAGGAAGTCGATTCAGAGATTCAGGTATCCTCAGCACAGCGCACGATGTTGCGACTGCGATGGCACAGGAAAATGAAAGGGATGGAATCCCGATGCTGCGAAGCTGCGGTGATATTTAGCTTTTGATTCCCAGGTTTTACCCGTTTTTCGATGATTGGAAAGTTCATGTGAAGAACTTGTTGGAAAGATTTAAAGGAGAAATGACCATGATTCATCATAATTCATCGTGGTAATCACTAGCATTCCCCATCCAGATGGCCATGAATTTAGGTCTTGCCAAGATATCTCAGTCATATCTCCATATGTTATATCTGTATTATATATCCATGGTATACCATCTGGTAAACTAACATATCTATGGAAAATCACCATGCTATTAATGGGAAAATTACCACTATTTCTATGGCCATTTTCCAGTTCGCAAACTGTCAGTTTACCAGAGGGTATACCATGGATATATAGTATAAAAGTTGCTATTTATAGTTGATTTTCCCATTAAAAATGATGATTTTCCATAGTTGTGTTAGTTTACCAGAGGGTATCCAATATAATCCCAACATCTCCCAGGAGTTTCACCCATCATCAGGCATCACCGAGATCATCCTGGGTCAGGGCCAGATCTCCAGGTGCCGGACAAATTCCACGGCGGCCTTCGGGATGTTTTTGAATGTAAACGCGGAAAGATGTGGTTTACATTAATGGTTTACTTATGTTTAATGTTTTCTTATTGCTTTACTATACTTTTATTCCTATAGTACTGTCTTTTCCAGCTTGTTTGCATTGGATGGAGGTCAAAATTGAATCCTCGAACGAGATTCAAGCCGGATGTCAGGTGCCACAGTTTGAATGCATCAACTGCAGCTTCTTGCAACAGAAACAAATTCCCGCTACCCGCAACACCTCTGACACCGAGTCAAGATCTTGAACGTCTTCAAATTCCTGGCGATCTGTCATTTCCTACAGTTCTTTCTTGATATGACCTGACATCAGTTCAACCTGACCAAATTTGGGTGAATCCGTAACCGAATCCAACGAATTTTTCCCCCTTCCCTGGAACCAAAGTGGATCCAACTGCATTTCTCTTCTCCACCAGGGGCTTGGATATGGCCATCGGCAGTATGCGGGAGAAGGAAGAGGCGCTGATCCGATTGAGCGCCAGCTACGCTCCGAAGAACAGGACCGACTTTGGGCAAAACACGGAGGATTGATGGGATTTATATGGGGGTATACCCCCTAAAAATGGTTATTTAACTAGGGATAATGAGGATTACTCCCCTGAAAAATAACAAGATGCAAAAAATAAAAATAAAAAAAAGTGGGTTCCATGTCGGCCTACCAATGTTAAAATTTATGAGTGGGATAGGTGCAGGGCAGGTGCCATGTTAGGCCTGGTGAATTTAGACATTTTTGGACGGTTTTGGAGTTTTTTGGGCATTAGGTAGTATTAACCTGGAACCCCGCATGTAGCCGTTAAGATCTGATCCAACAGTTCCGTGTTAGCCATGGCGGCTGACACGGAGAATTGGAAGGTCTCCAGCGCACCACGCGCAAACCAATGTGGAATCCAACATGGAACCNGTTCCGTGTTAGCCATGGCGGCTGACACGGAGAATTGGAAGGTCTCCAGCGCACCACGCGCAAACCAATGTGGAATCCAACATGGAACCCAACATGATTATATTTTTTGGGGTGCCTTTTTAAGCTCATGCTGAGCCAACTAAATTAAAGTGTGAACTAAAATGTGTAGAAATTAGGCCTCAAATGGAAACACACAATGTCTAAAAAAAATAGTCCCAAAATGAAAGGAAATCATGTCCTCAAAATTGAGTGGCCCCAAAAAATGGAAACACGCAATGTCTTAAAAAATGGTTTTTAACATGGAAGCCTCACATGTCCAACAATGTCCAAACAATATCTAAAACATATTCAAAACATACTGAATAAAAAAATAGTGATATACAGAACATAATCACAACATACTGAAACTAGATAAAGAAAGTACTCCAAAAGGAGTAGGTTAAACACCATCAACATTCATAACCCACATAAACTCACTATTGTCTTCCCCGTGGTCTTCCTCCCGTTGTGGCTACCCGTTGTAGTGAGTTCCCGCGTCGTGTCCTCAGCCTCACTCCGCCCGCTTTGGATCCTACATCGTTGTGTATGGTGTGTATAACGGAAACTTTCTAACATTCATGAGAAAATAGCATGGAACCCGTCATGGAACCCAACACGAGACCCTAGACACACACCCCCAAACCAAAACCCCTGGACACCTCCTCCCAAACCTTTCAAGCCAGAAACCACCATGCAACCCAACATGGAACCCAACGCGGAACCTCAGACACACCTCCCCGAACCAGAACCCCTGGCCCCTGGACACTTCTCCCATGGCAGCCTCTGCCACACCCTGCAAGCCAGAAACCACCATGGAACCCAACATGGAACCCAACGCGGAACCTCAGACACAC
>BGPT01001201.1:11438-22612 GCA_003297045.1 Symbiodinium sp. clade C Y103 | reverse complement strand
CACTTCCCCGAACCAGAACCCCTGGACACTTCTCCCATGGCAGCCTCTGCCACACCCTGCAAGCCAGAAACCACCATGGAACCCAACATGGAACCCAACACGGAACCTCAGACACATCTCCCCGAACCAGAACCCCTGGACACTTCTCCCATGGCAGCCTCTGCCACACCCTGCAAACCAGAAACCACCATGGAACCCAACATGGAACCCAACACGGAACCTCAGACACACCTCCCCGAACCAGAACCCCTGGATCTCCCATGGCAGCCTCTGCCACACCCTGCAAGCCAGAAACCACCATGGAACCCAACATGGAACCCAACGCGGAACCTCAGACACACTTCCCCGAACCAGAACCCCTGGACACTTCTCCATGGCAGCCTCTGCCACACCCTGCAAACCAGAAACCACCATGGAACCCAACATGGAACCCAACACGGAACCCCTGACACCTCTCCCATGGTAGGCTACACAGCCACAATTTTTGTTAGGTCTACGAAGATTTGGTCAATGCATGCTTTGGCCACCATTTTCAAACTTTTTCTTCAATTTATCATTGCTTGGGCTTGGGTTGAATCTGGACGGGTGGCCTGTTTGCATACACGCCACAGGAACCCGAAAACTAACATAGCACCTGAATTGACATTTCCTCGGAGGAAACGGGGGAGCAGAGATTTTATCAAAAAAGTTAGTTGCATAACTTCCTGGGGAACAGAATCCACTCCACACCGTACCAGGTGCTCATGTTAGTGGACCTCAGCTTTAGCCCCAGGTTCCGGGTTACTTTTGAGGAGAGTAACCATTGGATTTAGGGATACACTATGTTCAGACAAGTCTATAATATTCGTGATTATTAGTGTATATTTCTGGGATTTATTTGGTAGATTGGAGATGAGTGCTGATGTACAATGTGGGGATGGAGAAATCTGGATTTAGGATTTTTAGAGACTTGAGAAATCCCATCAAGATCACATTAAATCCCATTAAGATCCATTAAATACCCCTAAAAACTACAGTTCTGCAGAGACCTGAGAGGTGACATGATCCTTGTCTTGAGACCTGGATGAGCACAAAAGGGATACTCCAGGCAATCCACAAATTGTCCCCAGACTTGGCACCAAATGGTGCTATGCTTTCTTTTTGGAAAGGTACATCTTCAACTCTATCCAGGATGATTCTTGATATTATGTTCATTATGTAGATGGCACGCAGATATATATTTATATATATATATATATTCAATACTATATGGGATAATATTTGACTACAGTTCTCCCAGCTGATGATCCAACTGTCGGGCAAAAAACACACCAACTCGTGGCTCGGCAGGATCTCGGAGGATGCCACCTTTAAGCTTGAGGTTCTCAAGTGGCTCGGCGACCGCTAAACGAAGCATAGGTGTATTGGATTGGCAACTTTTGCTTGGCGCAAACACAAGATGATGATTCATCCAAATATATCCAGACCGAACAAATACTTGATGATTATTTTCCAGTGGTTGAAACTGGATTATATATATATATATTTATATATATATATATCATCCCAACGGACTCCGTCACAGGCTGAGAGAATCACATGAATCGGATGGCTGAGACGACCGGGTCGGGTAAAGACAAAGCAATGTGGTAAATCCAACAATAAACCAGCCCTAAGTCCCATTTTTCTGGTATGTTTACCATCCCCAGTCATGGTAGTTCTTCGCATTGGGAGTAGTGGGTATACCCATGAGCACAGCATTTTTCAAGCGCTTGGCAACTGCGCAACTGCTCAGACTCCTCAGGTTTGATCTCCTTGACGCGAGCTCTCTGCATCGAGGTCCACATCGAATTTTCACAGTGAGCTGCGGCCATTTAAGGGGACCTATAGAGGATCTATTTTTTTAAAAAAATGTTTGAATTCGCAATGATTCAAGCACTAGAGATGATTTCCACAAACGTTTTAGCACAATCTAGCGGATCTAGTCATTGCTGGTTGTTTTCAAGCTCGCTTCCCGCAGTAGAGAGGGGTATTCTGCTGTCAAATAACGCCCGCAGCCGCTGGAAACAAGTCTGTAAAGATCCACACCTGGAACAGAACATGCAAGAGTGACTGCAGATCGATGAAATAAACGCAGAGCAAACATGGAAAGTGGATGATATTCTTCATTGGATTGGTTTAAGGGAAAATTTACGGGAAACCTCTATATTTCATGGTAAAAACCATGGTTTCCTGTAAAATTTCCCATTAACCAATCCATTGATAGTTCCATTCTGTTCCATCGATGGAATAAACATAAACGCTGACCTCATCGATCCGCGGACCTCCCCAGATGGAATATGACCAAAAATCAGCAGTCCGTTTGTGCCCCCGGGGCTAAGAACTTGAACCCATATGCAACATGTCAAAACATTGAGAAACTTGAACACATTTCAGCAAATGTTCTTGTTGGGAAAGAACTGATCCTCTTTATCTCCAGAAGAAGTTGTCTCTCTTGGGCCGATTAGTCCGTACTCGTCTTTGGAGATGCTGTTAGAAGGCTGACCCTGAGGGAAGGCCCCACCGGGCTGAGACTTTTTCAACGCACCTTGTCCGTTGCAGCGATGGAGGAGGTGGTCATAGGCAGCACTCAGGCACCGGGTGGAATCGGTCAGCTGCAGATGGAGCTGAAAACGGATGGCAAAGGATGTGCTATATATATATATATATATATGTCAAAACACTCACCACAGCAGGTGTCCGCCGGGACATCCTGCGGAATGGTTCGACCTCTGGCTGGAACACGTGCAAGGCTATCGGATGCTGATGATAGGATTGGGACATGCATGACAAGACACTGGCTTCAACACTCCTATTAATCTCTTAATTAAGTTTTTTATTCTATAGGTTTGTTGGCATCAGGTTATCATGGTTGCGGAGCACAGCATCACTTATAGCGACGGGCTTCGGAAGTGCCCGGGATAAATGGTCCTTGCTCAAGGTCTGGGCCGGAACACAAACGATCGCAAACCAACAAGTATCGAGTGAAGTCCAAGAGATGGCCTTCGGCCGTCTTCACACGCTGGCGGCACCAGTTTTTATATGTCAAGGCTCGTTCGTCCTTGGCATGGACCAAATCAGCATAGCTCATATTCTGGGATTTGTACTTTCCCCAAGTAATGAGAGTACGTCCCCAAGTTGCCATATCTGGAACTTTCGCCGGCAGAGCATATGTCAACTCTTTATACTCAGAAGCACTCAGAGGACAGGCACCTACCAACATAGACTCAGAACCAAGGCTACTCATTCCAGGTGGAGAGGAACTGGATGGATATGGAATGGCCGTGCCAGTACTCAACCCGATCTTCTTCACTGTAACTTCCACTGGGGAGGAATCATCACGGCGTTTAGATCCATCAGTCATCGCACCAGGTGGGATCACCTCTGAAATCACAGAAAAATCGCCATCATTGCTGATCTCGCCACTTCCCACTGCAGAAGAAGACTTCGCTTTCTCAAGCAGTGATTGCAATACCACATGCTCTTCCGGAGACAAAGGCATCGCTCTTGCACACAAAAATCACAGAGGGAAGCGCTGGGCAATGTGCTTGCTCACTGATCTCTGCAAACATGCAATCGACATCACGGCACATGAAATCACTGAAAGTAAAACGGAACACTAAATTGGCACAAGACCCAAATGGTCTATTGATGCACTACTGGGTTCCAATTTCTTCAGATTGTCCAACATGTTCTCATCAGTGCATCCCTCAAGCTGTTCACTACCATCGGAACCTACCTTGACTGACACTGATTCACGCTGATCTGAATGAGAGAAACTTGCATTCTGTGCACTTGGAGATTTCTGTTTTCGCCGTTCTCGCTCTTCAGCTTGCTGTCGTAAAACTAATTCCTCAGGTGAAATCTGGTAAGGACCCTGACGGACGCATGACCGCAGCAAATCTATGGGATCTGCTTTGTCCTTCGTCAGACCATCAGCTATCATGCGGTTTGTCGGCAACCATCTAACCACTCCAGCAGTGCATGACAGGGATTCACGGATTATCACAACGTCTATGCTTGTACGCCGGTCTTCTATTGAAGTGGGGGCCGATGGAGAAATCAGATGGTCAAACAGGGACTTGCAGTCAGTGGCAAATATCGGAGGGCGATGTTGGAGCTTTGCTCTCGCATCTTTCAAGGCAAAATGCCCTTCCAAGGTCTCCAGCAGCAACAGAGTGAGCCACTCAACAGAACCACTAGCTGTAGCCATGGCTTGTGCTTCTCCTCCTAGTGTTGAGCTCACTGCTCTAGGTAACTTATAGCTACGCCAGATTGCGGGGACCCAAGGTGAAATATGTCCATCATGGATCTTTCTGTCAACAAAAGCCAAAACATACCCAGCTTGTGTGTGTGACCCCACATTTGCAAAAGCAGCGTCAGAATGACAGCAAATTGTCAACTGGCTCGGATGAATGCTCTGGAAACGAATGGAAAGATCTTTGTGTTGTTTGGCTCGCCTGACGGCATTGTTCGCATCTCTGAGATTTGCTATCTTTGGCTGCGGAAAACATTGCTGACTGAGACTTGTCTGAACTGACAAATCTGGTCTGGACTGTGCACTGAGCCAGTTCAGAGAACCATTGATACCACGGAGTACCCTAGTTTGAGCTGCATCCAAAAGTGTGTCAGGTCTCGCACTTTTTGGGATGTAGGCAGGCTTGAGAGATTCTGCAAACTGTTGTTGTGACATCGCAATTTCTTTGCTCACTGCATCTTGACGATAATAAGCACCGCAGAACTCTCCTTCCAGTCGCCTCCATTTCCTAAAGGGAAACCTGGCCTTCAGTTGAGCTATTGACGATTGAAACAAGGGGCCCATGCCTCCAACAGCTGAATCANAACCTGGCCTTCAGTTGAGCTATTGACGATTGAAACAAGGGGCCCATGCCTCCAACAGCTGAATCATCAACATGAATACCAAGTATTCCTACCAGGTTGCTTTGCTCATCACGAAGGGTATACAGGCAGCTATCAAACTTGGATCGGCACCACCCAGCAGCGGTCGCTTCAGTGTGGAAGGTCTTGTACCACGTAGCTGGTGCATCATTCTGGCCATACACATTTCCAACTACTTCCAACACTGCATCGGCCGGCACTCCTGGGATACCTCCAGCAGGCATTCGAGCATACAGCGGTCTGTACTTACTATCAAGCGGTCCAGCTTCCNTCCTGGGATACCTCCAGCAGGCATTCGAGCATACAGCGGTCTGTACTTACTATCAAGCGGTCCAGCTTCCATGAAGGCTCCTTTGATATCACCAAGTTCTAAATCCCAACCAAAAGAGGCTATGACTTGCATCAACAAGACTCGACTTGGCTGACTCAACGTTGGGGATTGCAACATGCCATCCTGTGCTTTGGTTTCTAGGTCAGGATCTAGGTGGCCTTGCAAACACCAGCGACTTTTGACTCTAAACGTGTTGGGATCATGTTCATCAAAGTGTGAACCCTCATCCAACGGCTTCCTGGTGATCACAAAACGACTACCAATGAACCGGTGGGGAAACTTTTCACGGATCGCTTGAGCTCGCTTTCCAAGATGAACTTTGACTGCATGCTTTTCCAAAATGGTGGACCATTCTGCTGCTTTGGAGGCGTTAATCAACGACTGCATGTGAGAATCATGACCACTATGATGGATTTCCTTGGTGGCTTTCTTTTGGACATGAGCTGCAATCAAAACATCTATGTCATCTTGGCATGCTGAGACTTCGCTGACACACAAAACTTCCTCAGCACCTGATGACACGCGCGCTCTAGACACGGCTGGTTCTTCAGCATCAGCATTGTCAAGGTGTCTCTTCGGCGCCTGAAGTCTTTCGCTGGATGAGGCACTTCGGGTCTCTTCCATCGCTTGGTCAATCAACTGAGGCGCTATCTCATGCATGATTTCCACAAAATCTTCATCTCTCATGGCTGGGGGCCGATACATGGCTTGGTCAGCTGATTTGCCATAGACTCTGCGACGGATGGGACCATATGTGCTGCTACTATCCGGCTCTACAGGTGCATCCACAGCAATTGCAGAGGAGTCAGGTTCAGGACTAGCAGCCGGAACACTTGGCATTGGAGAATCGAGCACAGGAGGCTCCTCTGGGGGTGCATTCGATTCCTGAGATTGTTCTGGTTCTTCGGCAGGCTTTGTTTCTGCTGGTGGATATGAACCCGAGGCAGTTGGTGGGTACTGACCAGGAACAAGATCAACATATTGCTGGCCTTTAAACGTTCCCCCCTCTATGAGGTCTTTTATGCCCAGTAGTTCCGCTTCAGGGGTCTCTATCAGTGCTTTCTCTTCATTGGTTGCCAGTCGCAACTGTTCAGGAGCACAGCGGAGTACCTGTTTCCTATGGGCAATGATGAAGTTTCTGCCTACTTTACCAATGACCATTGCAGTACCATGCCATTGACCCCCTTGGATGACCGTACCCTGAGCTTTGGAGTACTTCTGAGCCCTCCAATAGGCGACTAATTCGCCAGCATGAAAGTCAACTGGAACACGAGGCCTAGCCAGCAGGGCCTGACGCAAGGCCTTGTCATCTTGGAGTTCCACCACAGCCTTTCTCGCAGCAGTTCTGATAGCTTGTGCTTTTTCGATTTCACAATCAGACAATCCGGCTGTGGCTGGTACTACATGCAGAGGTTCGTTCAGCAGGTCGCCCGGCATGGACGGATTTCGACCGAACACATACTGATGAGGAGTATAACCATAGCTTTGGATCATCTGATTCTTGACATGTGCTTGACGAACACAAATTTCCCAAGTGGGCTTGTCAGTAGGACCTTGTTCTTGAAGAACCTTATCCAACACTCGTGCAAACCAACCTCCATGATTCTCAGTACGTCCCAATTGCCAGTGGGCTTCTGCAGCTATGAGATTGGTCATAGATCCATCTCGCTCGAACATGGCTTGAAGAGCTTCACCGAGCATAGTGGGTGCTGGATCCATGATCACATTATCAGGAGGTCCTGCCCATCGTATCCAGTGTTCTTCAATGATACGTCGCAACAGTGCAGAGGTTTCCTGTTCATGAAATGGAACCATGATTTGAAAACATGAAGCTTGATCGACAATGTTCACCGCCTTCACCTTTTGACCAACTTTCCAACTGGGAAGAAACTTCATGTCGATCCCAATGCACTGATTGAAACGAGTGTATCGGCTGCACTTTGCAGGCAAGGGAACATGTGGACGAACCTGAGACTTACAAAAATCACAGGACAGAGTACGGGCCAATTCCAAGGCTCTGGTGCTGGCTCCAGCATGCTTCAGGATTCTGGTCAAATCATTTACAGAAGGGTGCCCTAAGTTCTTGTGGACCTTGGTGAGTGCTTTAATGATGGTTTCATCGTCTTCGGCATGCAACTCTTGTTTCGCTGAAGCCAAAACTTCGCACTCGTGGATTTCGGTCTCATCGGGAACTTGCACCAGCTGCTTGGCAACTGTTTGTGAAAACAGCGGCAGTGTCGCACAGCATCTACAAAACTTGGAGTATACTGGCCTGCAAATGCACTGATTGGTCCAATGCCTGGAGCAGATCCTGCAACTACATCATGGCATGTATGATCCGGANTACAAAACTTGGAGTATACTGGCCTGCAAATGCACTGATTGGTCCAATGCCTGGAGCAGATCCTGCAACTACATCATGGCATGTATGATCCGGATGCTTTTTTGCCTGGGCAACAGCGGCTCAGTACCTTCATGTGTTCATGAGAAGGTAACAGCCCAGTACTTTTTCTAATCAGGTTGTGATGATTGGGAAGCCGAAGACCAAACATGCACATATGACATCGACACCAATGATGTTTCTGTACTAGTGCTTGGACCTCTGAGTAGNCTAATCAGGTTGTGATGATTGGGAAGCCGAAGACCAAACATGCACATATGACATCGACACCAATGATGTTTCTGTACTAGTGCTTGGACCTCTGAGTAGCTCCATGTTCTGGCGCCGGACGGGTGTTCGAACATGGCTTGCTTGCCGGCTCTCACCTGATTTTCATANTTTCTGTACTAGTGCTTGGACCTCTGAGTAGCTCCATGTTCTGGCGCCGGACGGGTGTTCGAACATGGCTTGCTTGCCGGCTCTCACCTGATTTTCATATAGTCTACAGCAAAACCGGATGTACATGCGACTTTCCAACCGCTTTTGCAGGGCTTCCATCGGTGACATATGCAGTTCAGTGAGATTATGCCAGCCCCCTTCATGAGTGCAAGGTGGACACAACACCAACAGTTCAGGGGGATTAGCTTTCAGAAACTGCTCAACATCATCTCTGTCATGCTTCTTACGGAAATCATACCCTGTTTTCAGATCATATGACCGTGCAGCAAAACCACATTCCCTAGCGGCAGGTGCAAACCGTGGAGGACTAAACACTTCGGCCACTAGGAATTGCTTACCATCAAGACGGGTTGTCTTAGTAAGCTGCTTCACTTGAGCTCTCAGCTGACGTTGATGATGCACTGAGAGGCATTCTGTCGGACATGTCGACTCCTGAGGATGGAACCAAAGATCAGTCTGGAATCGACTTGTGGATTTGGGCACAGGGGTCATATATGCTCGCTTATCTTTCTGAGGGTCGATTTCCTGATCCAACACAACCGTTTGGGTATCTAAGTCTGTGACAATCCTACGAACTACCTGATGCCAACAGGGACCTTGTTTACCACTAAGGGGGACCCACTTAAGATTACGATCAACACGGGACCAGACACTCAAATGGGACGGCAGTCCTGGGCAGGCACACATGGGACACTTAGACTCGGCAGTATCGGACTCACAAGGCTTCGGAGTGGCCTCATCGGATGTTGACTCAGGTTCCTCAGGTTCAGGAGCGGAGACAAAGGTCTCCTCAGTAGAAGCTGGACTCGTATCGGTCGCCAGCAGAGGTTGAAAGACCACATAAACGATTCATGCGGCAGGCGCCACATAACTCAATTTGAGGTGTTCGGCTTGCAGGTCCTAAAAAGGCAAGAAGCCTGAATTGACACCTGCGCGCCCGCAATGTGCATCATATCCTCACAATTGTCTTGGACTTACACAATTTTAAGGTATGCAAACCCATGCCAGTGAGGCAGGGGCACAACAACTTGAGCAATTAGACTAACTAGACATCCCAATGCCAAAGTCTTTGACACCTCCAGTGTTCAATGTGCGCCCAGAACCCGAGAATTCCTTTTCAACGCATGTCCGAAACTCAGACGTTTCTCGATCTGCTAGAATTTGCTGCGTCTAAAATTCAAATGTTCCTCTTCTATATAATGTTTATATTCCGGTTACAAGCTCAAAAGGTGNTTTCTCGATCTGCTAGAATTTGCTGCGTCTAAAATTCAAATGTTCCTCTTCTATATAATGTTTATATTCCGGTTACAAGCTCAAAAGGTGCCCTATATATTACCACTGTTTCACAATCTCCAAAGCCCGGGAGTCCTTCCATAGATTGAATCTATTTGAACGAATCCAAAATTCGGAAGTTTTTCTTGAAAGTCTGAAACCATTCGGTGTGCATCCAAAACTCAGATGTTCCTTTTCAATCATTTCAAAGCATGTCCATACTTGGAAGTTCCTTTGGTATACTTTTGTTGCATGCGTCATACGCGCCTGCCCTGACCTTCCCGCAATCCGACACAAAGAGACGCATTGTGGCCACCAACCAACTTGAACCATCTTGCCTTTTCAAATCTGCATGCTTGCTTTTAAAGTTGTTATTTCACCGCCCCTCAAAAGGTGTGGCATGGGCATACAGCAGGAAAATTCCAAGACCGCTGGACGAGTCATTTCGCCATGATCGGATATTGTGTGTTTTCTAGAAAACGAGCCAGCCTGTTCCAACAACTTTGGGATGTGATCTGGTGGCTTCTTTTGTGGCAGATGAGGCGCGATAGTGTTTTCACAGGTNGTGTTTTCTAGAAAACGAGCCAGCCTGTTCCAACAACTTTGGGATGTGATCTGGTGGCTTCTTTTGTGGCAGATGAGGCGCGATAGTGTTTTCACAGGTTGTAAAGCGAGCGCTCCCGGCCTTGCTTCCCATTGTCAAAGTGGCATTCTTTACTATCACANAATCATAGGGGTCCGGTTGATCAACTCAATGAACCCACCCCGCAACAGTCAGCCACGCGTGTCTGTCGAAAGGACTGCCCCCAGTCAGCGTCGATGATGCGTGTTTTTCCGATGCGTGTCGAGAAATGGGGCACCGAACCGCCGAGGCGGGTGATAGAATAAAAACTTCTTCCTACAAACTTCAGATTCGTTTGGTTGAAGATAACATTTTCGTCACTGAGGTTGCCAATGCCGAGAGGAAGTCATCTTCCACATCCTTGCCTTTTTCCCGGAAAACACGCAGTGTGATGGAAACATATAGCAATGGCGCCATGTCGGATCAACAAAGATACCCAAGTTGAGCATGATGTGCTTACTGGGTGGCTGGGGCATCCGCCGCCATTGGAAGAAAAGGGAAACTGCGGCCACGTCCAGTCAACGCATATGAAAAACAAACATGGCAAAACATGGCGAACACACATTAGGATTACGCATTTGGCCACAGTCAGACAGTCAGCTTGTTTGAAAAACATCTTGATCAGGTCGCCAGGCNAAACATGGCAAAACATGGCGAACACACATTAGGATTACGCATTTGGCCACAGTCAGACAGTCAGCTTGTTTGAAAAACATCTTGATCAGGTCGCCAGGCCGTTCCACCAAGGAGCAGTACCAATAGCTACATGGCCTGAATCTGCAACCAAAAGGCCCAATCAGGAACAGTCAGCACTCCAAGTGTGCAAGCCATTCGGCGCAAAACTGGTGAAGGTGTCCTTGTATAATTGNGCCTGAATCTGCAACCAAAAGGCCCAATCAGGAACAGTCAGCACTCCAAGTGTGCAAGCCATTCGGCGCAAAACTGGTGAAGGTGTCCTTGTATAATTGCCCATGTTGCATACTAGCCCGAATGCCCGCGCATCCTTTCTAAAAAAAGTGTTGTGAGCCTGACCCGAACTTGCGCGCAAAAAATGCATACGAAACTAAAACCGCTTTTTCCAAAACTGCTATGATGCAGCATTCCTTCCAGCAAAAGTTTTGATTGGTGGTTTGTTCCAAACATGCTGGCAATCAAAAGATGTGTCTGAATGCTTTGCTCTTCAGGGCTTGCTA
>BGPT01001200.1:185824-211602 GCA_003297045.1 Symbiodinium sp. clade C Y103 | reverse complement strand
AAGAACTTTTTTGTTTCACAAGAACATTGTTGATTTCCAAAGTTGTTTGTTGCTGCCTGTGCTGTGTGCTACGGCACAGGCCTTTCTAAAAACGCCCAAGAATTGAAATATGCCCATAATTGTGCCCCCCAACAGCCTGCATGCTTAATCCAATCCTACCTGAAGGTGAACCAACAAAGAAGCTCTTTCTGGTTGATAGTGATTGGCGCCGTGTTTTCAAACTGACCATCATCATCATCACCACCATCATCATCATCATCATCAGAAAAATCTGAGGCACTGGCCCTGGCCCATGCCTTCCCAATAATGACTATCCACATGTCCCTACAAAGACACATCATCCGTACAATTTAAAACTCACCCATTCCAACATTTGTAAAGTGCCCAGAAAACGATCCTAAATCCCTCATGAAGGGCCTCCCTAGTTATAGCTTGGTGTTTCAAACCCATCTATAAGACTAATTCTAACTATGGATATATCATAAAATATTCACCATAAGTCCTAGTTAGCCTATGTTTGCTTTTTTAAAATCAAAAGCCAACTTACCTATATCGGCCCCAGAGGACCCTTCCTGTGATGATTGGGGAAACACATCTCCAGATGAAACTCACCAGAGCAGCCTGAGCTATATGCCAATCGAACAGGTCTGTCCTGCCAACTGCGGCAGCACTGAAGCCCCAGGGTTTATGGTGAAATGAAAAGGGGCTCCCAAAATCGGAGAACTCAATACTATACCCATATGCCCCTTGTAGTGTATATGTATCCACAAAACTGGTGGTTTCATAGGGCAAATGTGGTAAAAATTCCAGACATCGAGAATATGGATGTGTTAGCCCCCCCAAAACCTACCTCCATATATATATATATATATATACATATTGGATAGCTTTTCAGGGTCCGTCTATTCCAAAACTCCGGTATCTTGGTGGAGTCAGTAATTTTTGAAGACGAAGAAGTGCTTCTTTCAAGGGTTGCAAACAGGTTCCCTGAGGCATGCCCAAGTCAATGTGGGAGTCGCTTTTCAAAGTTTGGCAAACCCGGTCACACGCACAAATTAGCATCTCTTGGCAAAATAGTATGAAGCACGTGCGAAATGTAATGTGACGTTGGACCCTGCAAGACAAATACTTCACTCCACAAATCAAGCTGGCACTAGCTTATTCATGTTTCACCAACGATCCAACACCAACTCCCCTCCAGAAGCAGTATCATGTTAAGTATCAATATCCACTTTCACCATAGTCCTCTAGACCTTTGTTCTCTCTTCAAAAAACGACCTCCAACCCACAGTCACTGCCCAGATCAATTTTCGCACCAAACTCATCTGTTTGTCGCGATGTAACGTGCAACGCTCAGCGCGTGGTGCGAAGGATCTGGGCGATGTAGAAAAGGCCAAAGGCCAAATGCCCAGCCTCGACCACCAGTGCCGCAAGGTCCTCCTCCTGACAAATGGTGGTGACGGTGGTGGTGGATAGGGAGTATAGATGTGGTGTGTTTGCTACATACTTTTGTGGTTGTCAGGGACTTGTACTATATCTAAATATGTATGTATGTATGCGTGTATATATATATATATATATATACATGTACACTGTACACACATATGTTGATAGATACTGATAAATAATGAAAATACACAACTCCTCTTTGGAAAATCCATTTTGGAATACACCACATCTGCCATAGTCAAAACACCCAACCAGAGATCTTAGAGTAAGGTCATCCAACCACTTGTCTCAATGACAGGATTAGTATGACTAGAACCATCCCTCAAAGGGAAGCAGCGAAATGGGTGTGTCTGAAAATGGGGTATACCACTAAATGGCGAATTCAATCGTGAAAATGATGATAATCTTGAGCCCGAAATGGCTGAAACAGCAAGACGTTAAGCGAAAACACCCATCTTGACCCTCTGGTAAACTAACATTTTGCTATTGAAGATGGCTCATTTATAGTTGATTTTGCCACTAAAATGGTGATTTTCCATAGCTATGTCAGTTTACCAATGGGTATGGCATCAGGGTCCACTGGCGGTCCCAGTACCCCCATTTTAACCCAACTCCGACCTGGCCGTTGGCCACATCGAGGATGTCCGCGTAGGCACAATCCGCGAAGAGCCACACGCAGAAACTCGCTGCCAGCACCTAAGGCGGTGGTGTGAAAAGATCATCATTGCTGCACAAAAAGAATATCCACAGAGTGGATTAGAACCCATATATATATATATACATATCTATTTATATACAGTAACTTATTGTATAAACCATATACAACTTATTATATACCCCATATACAACAGTATATGACCTACACACCCTGTATACAACTAAGGATATGCCACATAGATAAACAATAGAATGACAAGCTCAAGTTTTCCTACTGGAGATGGAGCCACCCATTCATACTTGGATTTGGAAGTTGCAACAGCAGCTACAATGACCCAGTTAAAGTCCAGATTGGCTTCAAATGGCAAACACGGTTAAAGTTAAAATGGCAAACATGGCTAGTATCCACTAATCACCACTAATTAGTGTTGGTGAAATCCAACATACTCAATCATTGCATCTACCCATAATGTGAGTGACTCTCCAAACTTGTTTAAACAATGGGTGTTACCTAAATTAGGGGTACCCAAGAAAAAGCACCCAAAAAATAAAGACTATTACAATCTACTACATCATATTTTGGTATTGATGTTTTTTGGTATTGAAACAATCCTGGGTGCAGGGGACCTGCAGTTTTGGGAAATACCCAAATGAATATGGGGAAGTTCTGGGTTTGGGGGGCACCAAGTCTTGACGTACAAATAGACAAGATTCAAACTGCCGCTCACAAGTAGTGCCCCACTTATGCAGCTGGGTTCTAGATGAGGAAACAACCCAACTGAGACCTTACAATGAATGTGGGATATCAAGAAAAGTACAAATTTGGTCGTTCTTGCTACTTATATCAAATGCTTGCGCCGTAGAATCATCATGTGACAGTTGGTAAAAAACATGCAACTTGTCCCATTCCTGCCGTTTTTTTATTAAATCCCCGTGTCTGACTTTCATATCATCCGTCAGTTCGGCACCAGGCACGCAGCAAAGGTCATAGGACCTACTGACTCGTCGGAAGAGCAAACTCGCTTCATCTTGGAGTCCAGGTTGAAATAGAAACTGCGCAGGCCAGAACCTGTGGTCCAGGCTTGGTTTCATGACGGGTTTCACGGAATGGGTGTGTCTGAAAATTGGGATACCCCAATTTATGATAATATGGCCACTCGAATGTGGAAACTGATGACAAATCCAGGAATGTGTAGTAGTACCCTATTGTCAAGAGCAAATGACAGGAACCCACAACATACCTTGGGAAATCCTCTATGAATGGAGGTTTTACTGGGAAATTCATCGAACTATAAACTAACTACTAAATGGGTGAGTTTCCTACCAGAAGTGATGTGGATGACAAAACAACCAAGGGAGGTTCGAAATGGATCGAAACCTGTCGTCACTGGGAAGTTCAATGGATTGGATCAAGGGAAAATCCGCAAGAAACCACCATTTTTCCTGCAAGCTGAGCACCAACTCAGTGTCGAACAAACCAACAAGACACCACGGGTCCAAGGTTTTGCAATCCTGCAACTTTGGACTGGCCACCGTGATACACATATTGATAACGTATATAATCATACATGTATTAATATATATATATATACACATTCATGTATGCATTGCAAATCTTCGGAAGATTGGATTTTTTATATTCCAATCAACACCCATCAACCAAGGGTCACATAGACAATCAAGGCTTGGTTTGTTCATCCAAAACGAGGTCGTTGCAGAAACCCATCTAGAGTAGGCTCAGCTGAGGGAATACAACAGGGAAGACTCCACAATTTCGAACTACCTAAGCGGGGGGTACTCTGAGATTTGTATAGCTCGTCCACGTACTTTTATATACAACCATGTCCATTTTCTAGGGCTTCCAGTGGCTTCCAGATTGGATTATGATATTCCATGATATTCCAGAAACCAGTCAAGTTCGTGTGTAATCCCAAGCATTCATTGCTCAAGTACCAGCATTCACCAGCCTTTTTTGTATCAGGTCATTTTGGGATCATTCCGACCATTTTGGAATCATCTATGGTGACGCTTCGGCCAGTGACCTCCTTAGAGGTTCAACCAGTTTCATTGGTCAGTGCGCACCACTATTATCCCATTGCCTTCCCATATCTTGTCATATCCCCATTTAAAAAAACATGTTCCCTATTTTGCCAATGTATATAATATAATATGTATATATACATATATATATATACATATATATATATATATACATATATATATATATACATATATGTATATATACATATATATATATATACATATATATATATATATACGTTAAACCAACCATCAATCCACCAGATCTCCAACTCCCAAATTTGCCCACCGCCACAGCCCCATTCGTTGCACGCCACCGATCCGTGATCTGCGACGACGTCAACTTCTTCGTCAGCTCCTGGTGGCCCACGATGACCGCGCCGCTGTCGCGGAAATCTTTGGCCGTGCGAATCAGCGCCTGACGTGTCGCGGAGCTCGAATCCAGTCCCGAGCGTTCCTTGGGTTTAATTGGTGTTTAATGGTGTGTAATGGGGGTCTATGATGACATATAGATGTACAAACATGGGTGTTTCTTAAGTCATCGTACATCCCCAGTGGTCACCATGGTTGTTTCAATACTAAGTCATGGTCATCCATGACGACTGGATGATTTGGGGGTACCCCATGACTTAGCAAACCTCCATTTTTTTTACCTACACAATTGGCGCCCAATTGTGTTGGCTAAGTGGCTTTATAACCAATGTAATTTAGAGTTGAGTGGTCGCTAAACATACATTTGGGTGATTCTTTGGGTGAATGTATATAGAAGTTGGATGAAGTTGGTTCATGACTAGACCAAGTGATGGATTTAAGGTGGATGTATCTATACTTATTGTATGGATGGTGTTGCAAACCAACTTGTAACTGGAAACCACCGTGTCATAAGTTCTAGTGGCAGAACAACAAGCACTGGGACCCACACTGTTTGGACATGATTTTTTGTATCAAGCATCCACTCTTGGGGGGGCAAATTGTGTAAACCCCGGTTGAACTAGCTACGGTGGCGAATGAGGAATGAAGTGAACACGGGAATTGTTCCAATACCTATCTAGAGAGACAGCAATGCAGTTTTCGGGATTGTTGGTGCCATAATGAATGAAAAAGACTCTTACTCCAGGGTGCCCCGAAAATCCCAAACCACCAATCCCAATTTCAATGGGTGACTCCATCGCTATATTAATCTTATGGTTGATCATGATCTCCCCCCCGAAAAAAAAGGCAAACTTATTCGTGAAATCAGGAAACAAGTGGTGTTAGTAGCGCCAAATCACCAATGTTTGAATCCCACACTCTTATGGCACTTTATTGTGGAATCATTTGGAAGGTTTACTGGCCATATCTTCACCCAAGTCCCAAATCACCATCAAATCACCATTGAATAATATGACTTAGATACTTAGATTTGATATGTTTATTTCATCACCAAATGCCTTAGATATGACTTAGATACAGTATATCAAAATCCGCAAATCACCAACTTGTTGCCGTAGCTTCAACAGCCCGCCCTGAAAAAAAGCCGCCGCTGCCTCATAGACTTGAGCTGTTTCCGCAGCATTCTTGCAGGGCTTGACCTCGAAGTGATGGCAAATGGCTTGCACGTGCTCCTGGTGCAGCGAGTGAAACAGCCACTTTTTTGGAGGAGAAGTGTCATTTCCGAGGTATGAATACTAGATTATTGCTATGTAGTATAATCGCTATATAGTATGTATATATATGTATATATATATATATACATATATATATATATATACATATATATATATATATGTATACACATGTATATATATACATATATATATATACATATACTGTGAACGAATTTAACCTCGTCCTGGGTTATGCTATTGGAATGTCCGCACACTGTTAGTCAATGTTGATGACCACGACAGCGCATGCAGTGGCAATCGNCTGTGAACGAATTTAACCTCGTCCTGGGTTATGCTATTGGAATGTCCGCACACTGTTAGTCAATGTTGATGACCACGACAGCGCATGCAGTGGCAATCGGTTTTCCTTGCTCGATGGGTCTTGAGCCACGTGTTGCGGCCAGTCCGGACACTGTTTGATATGTCCTCATGACTACCTATCATACACGGTGCTCCCATCTAGTCCCCTTTAACANTGGGTCTTGAGCCACGTGTTGCGGCCAGTCCGGACACTGTTTGATATGTCCTCATGACTACCTATCATACACGGTGCTCCCATCTAGTCCCCTTTAACATATACATATATATATATACATTCAAACATCATCGTTTAATCTTCAGGCGTTTGTTTGTAGGTGTGTTTATTTAAACATAAAGAAGAGACCAAACTGTCATCATAGATGCTAAACTTATCTAAAAATCAACTTTAACCACATGTCGATTTTTCAGAAGGGAAAAGAGCTATATGTTTTTATCGGGCCACCCACCTTTGGGATGGAGAAACGGTCGAGCTCACAAGATTGCTGCGCGGAAGAACATCTCAAGAAAATTTCTGTGTGCGGTAAGCACCATCGGTTGCCAGTTGCGGACATGATCTTGGATAACATGTTTTGTTAGCTGAGCAGTATATCGCATTTCCCATTCCCATTTATGGCAAAAATTGATCAGTTGGGATCATCATCCCAAACATAGAGTGAAACCATCAACTATACTCACTACTGGACGAATACATCTTCAAGTTCACCCGGGTTATTAACCAGTTGCTAAATTGGATAACTGGATTTTGTATAACCAAGGTTATATTCTGTTATATTGGACCATCCAAGTTAGCCAGTCTCCTCGTTGATGTAGACAAGCTTCTTCAGTTCCTCTTGCGCTGCCTCCTGAAACATGGCTTCGCACCCACACAATCCATCATGTTTAGTATTGATCCATGTTTCAGATCTGTTTTTGGTTTTTGGAGGTATTACTTAATTTTGGGGTATTCCGATTTAGGGAAGAAATCGTTCTGAGATGTTCTGAGCCACAACATGTCAGGATATTTCAGGCTTTGCTTTGGGGTCCCTTGTCATCTTTATCTCAATGGATTGGTTGAAGGGAAAATCGGAACCGGAAACCATTGTTTTCCCCATCAAATATAGGGTTTTCCTGTTAATTTTCCCTTCATCCAATGAGTCTTCTGACATGAGCTACTAACACTACTACTGTGCATATGTTGGGTTGGAGACATTGTTTTTCGGTTTCCGCGTCAAGGATCTGGTAATCCCCATTAAGCAATTGACAATGGATGTCCATACTCCATAAATGGGTCAACTAGCAACAAGAACAATTTCTGCGTCATCGCCACGTTTTTGTGTTTACAGGCAAATATTCCCCATCCCTGTTGGTTGATACGGCTTTGTCAAAACACTAGGGCACCCCCAAATCCAGCGGTTTATCATGTCCCCCATTGAAATTGGCATGTTTGGATCATTTTGGGGTATACCTCATTTCCATTCATTTCCGGACAACCATAATTTATCCATGATATTCCCTCAAAATCAGGCTCGCTTCTGGTCATTGGCACATCCTCATCATGAGGCTTCACTTTACAACTCTCGACTCTCAGGCCTCATCTTTCTTGGATTCGCCATGCACGTAGCGACTCAAGGGAACTAAGTTGTAACTGGGCTCGTGGGCGAAATACATCCTGGGCCGAAAGATCACATCAGGATTCAACCGCATCCCTCTTCGGCGACCACCGAAAAAATTGATGGTTGAGCTGCTTGTAAAAAGGTTGTTGTTGGTGGCTAAGATTCCCCCAAAACAGAAATCCCTGGATCGCCTTGATGCTAGGAGGGAAGCCGCAGAGTTGGATAAAAACAAGTCAAGAGAAGAGACGGGAACATGAAAAGTATTGGAGAAAAACAAAGAAGAAACCAACGAAAACAACGGCAATCAACAAAGGAAGAGGAAGGGAGGAAAGAATGGAAGAATGGAAGGAAGGAAGGAAGGAAGGAAGGAAGATTGTATGGAAGGAAAGAAGAGTAGATAGAAGGAATAATGGATGGAAAGAAGGGAGAGAGAATGGAAAGCGGGAAAAAGTGTAAAAGGAAGGAAGAAAACAAAAGAAAGAAACAATGGCAAAAAAATACATGGGACAAAAAGGCCCGTCCCTCATGCGACAACCGACCTTGGGTCGTTTTGTTGCCACCCAGTGGCGAGCAAACGAAGGTGGCAATTGGAATCACCTAGTTGTGCAGAGGGCTTGGATGATCAAGGGAAACTCGGGTTTAAAACAGAGGCCCCACAGTTGACTAAGCTGGTATCTATACAACTGGTGAACACTAGGATTTATGACAAATACATATCATATAGATATATTATATATATATATTGTAGATATTAAATATCCATGTGTGAATGGGCTATTATAAATGGTAAACCAGCTTGTGACCATAGCGCATTGTTTTGTGAATCTTTGTGGCAAAAAAAAGGATAGTAACCAGTTCCGCACCATTTTCTACGTGCCAGGATCACTCAATTGCATGATTGAGAATCGGTTATTGCATCCATTTCCACATTACTAATATAGAACCAGTTTCAAGATGCTTGAAGCAACATTGCTTGGGCCCATACCCTTACCAAGCCTTACCTGTCCAATTTGATGGACTTCAAGCCGCGAACAGCCAAGTAGAACAAGAATCTTCCCTGCCGTTTCACCACCCGCACCAAGTTTTTGCCGCGGTGCCAAGTAAACGAACCACCCACGAGTTCCCTCCAGGAGTTCGAACTTTCGGCCGCCCATTCTGGGCGTTAAGATTTCCAGGACAAAGTTTGACACAGAGTGCAGCAGACAAATCGTCAACACCTAAGGCTGTTGCGGGCGAAGGTTTTCCGGATCTTTTAGGGCTGCGAATCCCTGGTTCCGACGCTTAAAGATTGCCCCCCCCTTCAGTGGACGATTCCAAGCGAGTCCAGTACTGGTGAATTCAAGCACCCTGCAGAATAGTTGTCAAAAAGTCCTACTAGAATCATCATCCCTTAAATAGATTTAAATAGGGTTGATAATTGGAACATGTTGGAAATCACCATGCCACCAACCAGATGAGAAAATGGAACTCGCATCCAAGTCGCTGGCGTCATCAGCTCCACCATTGAGAATCTGATGGTTTTCAAACCCAGAGACTATAGCCATGTAAATCTGGTACAAGGGGGTTATTCACCATTTTCCAAAGCTCAATCAAGCCAATCAAGCTAGCCCCCTTGAACAACCTAGACGCTCTTAAAACGAATATAGCAACGTGTGAAGGCGATCAAAATGATAAAAAGTAAGGTAGAAATGCAAAATGCCAGCGGGCCACATAGAAGAGAGGCTCATTCTTGGCCCGATACTCCTTGAATTGCAGGATCGCTCCATGGTGCAACAGCTCGTAGTACATGCGCTGAATCAAGATCATACTTCTAACCTCAGCCCGGGAGCAGTTTGTGGAATTGAAAGCGTTGTGGGTGTGTCAGCACCTGTACGATCATGAATAAGATTATCCAGAAGAAGTTCGCAGCTCTATATTTCACTATATAATACTATATATAGATACTGTAGATACTATGTTCTCCATGTTCACAAACATCTTGAATCAAACGCCTCATCATCATCAAAAATCAAGGTTCTTACCTCAGCGCCAGCAGAATTTGAGGGGATTCAATCTCAGTCACCCACCCCATGGATAGTAATAGCAATCCTCCCCAAACTCGGTCCATGCCATCACACCAGGAATGAAATCCTGAGTTCCTGAGTTCCTATTTAGTATTTATATATATATATATATATTTAGATATATTTCAGATATTTAGGATCTTACAAATGTATATATCTTATTATCTGGGAAGATCTGATAACAACTTTCGTATTCCCGAAAGATTTTTTGTCAGATCTTCCCATGGATCCATAACACAGCCGACAGGTCACCAAGCTCATGGAGATGAGAATGCCCACCAAGGGGAAGAAACGCGTGTAGGCTTTGGTGTACTCACCTTGGAGCAACTCCACCGCGACGAAAACGCGGCTGAGTCGGCGCCACCCAAGGTGGAGAGGTCCCAAGCATGCCCAAATGGTAGGTTTGTGGCATTGGGTTGCCGAAACTACTGGATATCATCTGTAGATTCCCTTAAATGGACCCAGAGATCATAGAATATCCACGAATATCGTAGATGTTTCAGCAGGAAAGGAATCAAATCATTTCTGTGGCAAGGGCCAAGTCACACATCCATAGCTCGAATGTTGGGAGCCGCTCATGCCAGCACGCCATGATGTAGTGACGCCTATGGTCAGATCCAGGGCCATGGTTGCCATGATTGCCATGGTTTGAAATGGAGGTTGAGCTGACCATCCAAGCTATGGAGTTGTCTTAAAATTGTTTTTTCCCGAGTCTACGGTCATTTCATGAGAAAAAATATCATCAACTGTCGGATTTTGGATGATTTTTGGGTCCCCTATTCTCAGACAAAGCCGTGTGATCTCCCCCACCAACCATCAAGGACATGTCTGGAACCAGGTTCCTAAAGAGGCTCGCCAACTTTTTCACCCAAGCTTGCGAAGAACTTTCCAGCAATCTAGTAAAATCATGTAAAATCTCCCAGCAATGTAGCAGAATTGGCTCTTGGACATGGTGATGTTCCCCCCATGTTTGCCACGTTTTATGACCAGTCGGGTGGAGCAATGCCCCAGCCACGTACGTGTCGTTCCATGGCCTCCATAGAACCTGGTATGCCACAAGAAACATGGAGACGATCTGATAGCCCACCACTCCCAGTGCATTCCTGGGCTGCCCAGGTGCCCGGGGGCTGCCCGGTGAGAAGTTGACACTTCATCAATGGAAAACCGATTAATGTTGGTCAAATCCTTGTTTCTGCTGAGACAATTCTAAGTCTCGCTGGGTTATCCCCACTTCTGCTGATTCAAGTCCCATTTCTGCTGAGAAAACTATAATTTAAGGATCTTCCCATTTGTAGGTTTTCCCAAATACCACATTATTGGCTACAGTGTTATTCCTATTAAGCTCCCAACATATTCTCTTTGAGTTTCCTTTCTATTTCCATTATGTCCCATGTAGCAAAATGGTGAAAAGGGGGTGTCTAGGGAGTTTATGTCTGTATGTTGGTTGTTGTGATTCTATGTTGATGTTCAATGATTTCATTCTTGGTTTTGATGTTTCTGATGTGAGGGTTTCTGGTGTTTTTTGTTCACGACTCACATGTGCATGACATGATGTGCACAATGGCCACGGCCCTCTTCATCTTCAGACGCGACGAGATGTTTGTGTAAATATTGATGTCTTGTGATGTCTTGTGATTGCTGGTTTTTAATCGTTCGAAGAGGTAAGGAACGAACACCGAGCTCTTTGAAAACTCCAAGGATCCCCAAAAGCATCCAGGGATCCGCGTATTCCTTCGCCCAGGTGCTCTGCCTGGATCTTTCGTAGGCCTCGTTCGTGAGGCAGGGTCGAGAAGCCAGCGAAGAACTGGTTCTTGATGGCTCTTCTGGATTCTATATAGACAGATTCCGAAAATTCACCAACCTAACATAAGACACTGTTGGGATAGCTATCCCTACAAGTCCCATCATTCCACTGATGTCGCAGTGTTGTTATAATGCATCCAAACAGATAGTGCATGCAATCAGGAAACTGGATTTTGAAATCCCATCCTCCCAAACAGTAAATCCATGTAAATCCACCAAATTTTGGTGACAAGAAAATGAATAGATCCAACAGGAAACTAGAGTACCGATAGGATGTGCTATTAAAGAAAATGATTACCACCAAAAGCAGGCAACAACAGGTGGGGAAGCAAACTATTTGTCCAAAGAAAAATGAGAATTTTGCGTCAGATTGGGACGGATGTTACGATAGATTTAGAGTTACAGAAAGAGCTGGATTTCAGCAGCCACAACAAATGATGACTTTTGGCCAGCAAACAGGGGACTGGGAATGTGTATCGCCAACAAAAATGCGAATTTAATGAACAAATGGTGTCTAATCAACCAAACAATGGAACTCTTAACAGCAGCAATGGTGATGTCACCAAACAAACCTGGGATATCGGACCCAGCAAAACTGGGAATGGGTCAAAACTTGAGGCCCGGGGCCCTGGGTTTGCACGTAGTGTGCGACTATAGCTTCGCGAAGACACAAAGTCTCGTGGGCGCTCAACCCCGTTACATGGTGAGGGACATCTCAAGAGCCAAAACCACCACGCAATCCTTTAAACATATGCATCTAGGAATGGCTTAAAACGATCTGCCCTGGCAATTATCTCATTAGGTTTGAAGTTATAATAAAAGGAATATCAAGGAATCACCAGGTTTATCCAAATTTCTCATGAAAATGGCTACCCAATATCTTCTTAGACAGCCACAGCCATGTTTTTTCCCAGTCGCCACCACGTTCGTGGTGCCATATTCCGCTGTCAGTTGCGACGCCAGGGGCGCCGAGACGTTCGGTGGCTCAGACATGGAAGCCGCAGCACCGCGCCGAGCGCGGCTGCGGCAGAGAGGCACGAGATGAGCTGGCGAAACTTGTGGAGAGGTCAGCCACAAAATCTGGGGATATGATGAAAAGCCACAAATTCACCAACAACTGGGACAGGCTCCAAGAAAACTGTTTTTCTTGACTTACCGACCAAAATACAGGATGTCCCACCTGGGGTCTGCTGATGTGCATGCACGACCTCTACACAAGGTTTTGCCAGCTGCACTTCTGCAGACAATGACCTGGCACTAAGACACTTGCGCGGTGAAGGGTTTACTCGCGCTTGAGCATGGCCCGCCACAAGCAAAGTGAGCTGGAGGCAATTGGGTATCAGTAGGGGACAAAATCACGGCCCAAATCTGCTGTATGGTTTCATAATGTGTCATACCAAAACTTCATAAATTTGTAGACATAAATCCGCCGCTTGAGGGGTTGGCTTGAGATGTGACGCATCCCCACTTGGCCCAACAGGAGTCTCACAGTTTGCAGCCTGAATTCCTTGGATATCATCCCGTTCGTATGGACCTTCCAAGTCGCTTGGGGAGACAATGTACTGTAGGTGCCCAAAAACGGTCAACTGTGGTCAAAAATGGGGACATTGGTCACCAACAACGGAATAAAAGCGGCACAGTCCATTCTTAGGAATTCAACTCTGCCAGCAGACTCTGATGGTCCTCCTCTGCGGAGACTTGGGCGATGTACGCGTTGCACACACCTCCAATTTTTCAGCGTTTGCCGCGTCGAGCACCGGATGGGGGCCAAACAACATCCCTTGCTGCGATCATCAGCTATAGCAATTGAGTCATATTGCGTCATAACATGTCATAACATGATAACATGTCATAACATGTCATAACATGTCATAACATCTCACAACCCCATGATCAAGATATGATAAGTGGGTGTTCTCCTTCAGAATCCTTCCGAATCCTTGAAACTAGGAACAGAATATCTTCAAATGTACCAGGCAGTTCCGAGATCCTAGTCCCAAAAGCAAACTTCAGATCATCCTCCTGAGCGAGGGGAAAGATATACATTGAGCACTTCGGGTTCTTCACATCACCTTGGAATTGTTGGCATCCTCAAGCGCCTACAACAAGCCTCATCAACCTCCAAAAAAAATGGCTTTCCACCATGCCGGGCCGACTGACAAAAGGGGCCTCCTTTTCATCCCACTCAACTTCAAGTCATCCACCACTTTGCAGTTTTTCCTACCATTCAAGATACCTGACGATATCTGGGATTCTTGGCCAAAGCTTTCCACTGGACCCCCAGGAAGAAGCCTATGGTGGCGCAAAAGGCCCCGGCAAAGATGTAGCCCACCATCAAACAGGTGAAGCTTTCGGCCACGCTGAGGATCAGATATGCCTCAGCTTCAATGGCTTCGTTGTGAAACAATGGAGGTTTTAATGGAAAAGTGAGGGGAAAATCATAGGAAATCCGGGAAAAATCAACTATAAATGAAGGTGTTCGTGGAAAGAGCATCTACAAATTGGTGATTTTCGAGCAAACCATGTTTTATTACCAGAGGGTACAAGCATCTATACACCCTCGGGTAATAAATTTGCTATGGAAACCATGACATTTTTAGTTGTTAGTTAGATGATATACCTATAAAGTGTGGAAATCCATACCTGTGCTAAATGGCCAGAAGGATCCAGAAGGCTTATCCTGAATGCAGCAATCCCCAGGTGTCCAAATGTGTTGGGGTACCCGTTTTCCAAACCGAAAAGCTGACGTGTATTGGCAATACATGGAAAGCAGTAAGTATACCAAATGGTAGTTATTTGGCTATGAGTCAAAACCCTGGTACCTAGTGAACATCAAAATAGCTGGTAAATGGATGTTCATCCCACTAAAATGGATCATAATAGGTTTTCACCCATCCCCATTTGACACAAAAAATGCATCGCTGGGTTTTTCAAGTATTGTCTTGCGCATCAATGTCCATTTTCAGTAGACCCCCCCTCTGGTGCCCAGTAGCGAGAGATTCTGCCGCCAGCGCCACCAAGAGAACCTTATCGTCAGCAGGAAGTCATGAATATTGCGGCTTTTCAAATTGTCGTTTTAGATTGCCATAAACTGTGTATATACACAAACAGATGTAAAAAGTCTAACGGATATACATTATACAACTATACGTATCGTATCTCTACAGTATATTCTATATCTGGGCCACGGTCCGATATGCACAGATCATCACAGATCATAGGTCCAAGCGACTGGGCGTCGACCGAAGCGGTCTGACAAATAGCCCAGGATGGGCGTGTTCAGTGCTTGCGCCAAGGAAAAGGCCGCCTGATTCGATGGTGAATGACCCAAGTCAACCGGATGGCTTTGGGAAAATCTGCAGGAAACTTGATGGTCTTTACCGCTGTCTACCATCGCATTCTACAGGTAAACACTGCAAAGTTTCCTTCTCACAATTCTTGTAGAGATCAAAGGGCGAGCCAGGACTGGAAAAAAAAAACGCCGCTTTAGCTTTGGAATTGACGTTCATCTCACAGTGATAATCCCCTTCTTTTCGGGGAATCCTGGGACCGAATCGGGCTCTCGAACCAGTGAGATCTTCAGCTTCAAGCAGATCCAATCCATCTCAACTTACCAGGGGGGTGTCTGAAAATAGGGATGCCATTGGGGTGCCCCATTCCATCCAGCTGGCAATCCTCCTCCCCGGAAAAAACCAAGGAACGAGGGCCATACCAATGTCATGCGCTTGCAACGAGAAGGTCTTGGCCAGGACGGGCACAAAAGGTGCCTGAAAAAAAAAGCGCTTCTCATGCCCATTCTCGCTGCGACTGCAAGGTTTGACCACTAAGAAAAGGAGTTTTCGTTTAAAAACAAAGGCACCAACTTGGGATTCAAGAAATTTTGAGAAACCAATGTGAAAGAATGAGGTCTTTGAGCATAGGTCACAGAAAACAGATCAGCGGCAAACATGGTGATGTAACATGATGTAACCAAGCAAAATGGGATGATGGTACACCTCAAACATCTACCACTGGATCCACGAAAGGTTGATATTTTTTGGTACATTTTGCTACTAAGCTAGTCCATATTTGCGATACCCATATCCATATCCCAACCAATCCCATGGTCACCCTGTCTGGCTTCCTTGCATCACGCTCTTATAGCATTTTGTAATGTCCTATTATTTGTAATTAGTAGCCGATGAATGTCTCCCCAACTCCGTGTTGTTTCTTTTACTGAAATCAACATGTTGTTCAGTTTTCTACAATGTCAACATGGCCCAAAATCCCCGCCACGGTGCGTAGACTCCAAAACCGAAAGCATCCATAAAGACCTGAAAACTGGGCAAGTGTGTGGAGATTTCAAGGGGGCCCTTGAAGATGGGAATGGGAGATGGGGATGGGGCAAATTTTGGAGATTTAAGATGAAATTGATCTGCCAGACTGGTGCATGAGAAGACTGACGGGGATTTGATCCAATAATGACAGCTGTACTAGGCATGCATCAAACATTGGCACACGGGTACGCGTAACGAAGCGAATGGCCGTAATTCTGTACAACGGTTTTCGTCTGTGCGTTCGACGGATCTTGTATTTTGACACCTCAGTCACATCCTCGTCCGTATCCACATCCACATCCACATTATTATCCACATCCCTCATCCTCATCATCATCATCAGCAGCAGCATCATCATCTACTTAGACACTCCATCTATATATATATATATATTATATAATATATATATATATACAATTGCCCGCAAAAATGATGGTTTAACACCCCATCATTTTAGTATTTTCTACATATTGTTACCATCCTTTACCCTATCTTTGTTGCTACTTTGAGCGTCTTGGTATCCATCTTTTGTTGGTTACGCACCGGCCATGCCTAGAACCACCAGCCATGCCCTGAATGCCAAGGCACCACGAAGTAGCACGCCAGCAACGACTGCTGCCGCACCTCTTCACCTGGAAAAAAAAGCGAAGATTGCTGGATCCAATCTTTGAAGATCTTTGAAGGGAATCCAACCATGAGGAGTGCAATGATTTCATATAATTTCTACACATTCCAACCAGCAATGTGCTTGGAATGGGATTTGAACAATGTTAGCCAACCAAAAATGATTGGAGGGTGCTGTACTCTCACAAAAACAAATGGGGCAGCAGCCATGGCTAGCAAACACCCAATTCCTGGCACTATCCCACCGAGTGGGGTGCAAGTCCAGCCATCAAACATTTGAACAGCAAACGGTGGGGACGATGGGGATACAACATAAATAGAACCAGCAAACCATGAGAATCTGGTTGAGTGTTGCTTTCATACCACAAAACAGGATATTCACTAGAGCAAACCCTGGCACCTTGCGTTCACAGCAATACTGCTGGTAGCTATTGGTGTTCATCCTCCAATTCTGTAAATCATAGGAACTCCCACACATCGGATGTTCGTCCCCCAAAAGATGATATCTTGCCCTTCTGTAATCAAACATGGCAATCCCCTGTTTCAAGGAGGGATGGGGAAAGTATTGAACTAAACGGGAAAATTCGGGACTTTCCAGCCAGCTTTGAGTACCAAAGGTATCACTGGCAACCAAGTCTCTTTCCTCTTCTTCGGGAAATTCTGAATACCTCGTGCAGATTTTTCGCTCGGCCGGCCGAACCACAAAAGGATCATAACTTGATGGTGAACATTCCAAGATACGATCGAAAAAAGAAGTGCTGTAGGAATTCCCCCAGCCGAAACTTGATTGAAAACTTAATTACTTGTGCTTAGTAGGGAATGGGGGAATGGGATGATTATTAATGTGTATTATAGGTAATTCCCCCATTCCCTACTAAGCACCAGTAAGAAAATCTCACGATCATCGTGGTCCCAGTTCCAAAAACAGATTCAACAGCCTGGAAATGCCCGGGAGATTGATGGTGTCGCTTTAGGTACGCCGGACAGGCGAGTACACTAGCTGGCAAAGGGATGTTCATCCTTCCTTTAACAAAATGGCTTATATCCCAGCTTATGGGCTTATGGGGCTTCATAACCATGGTTAGTGTAAAGGTCATAAACCACTGGATCCATATATGGTTTCAATCCCAGCCATCCAGAATGGATCCATTTGGGGATGGTCGAATCCTATTACGCAATACCAACGCCCCATAAAGGTGACCCTCAACTGCAGCCCCACTATGGCTCCGCCCGAAACGGACCGAGGCTCGGAGCTGTGATGAACGGCTTGGCATTTCCACAGAGACACGCGAAGCCAAAGGTACCTCGATGGATCGGTGTCAGGATCGACTTCGGTGTCTACGGTTGGGAATAGAACAGTAATTCAAAACGCTGCCCCAAACGAACTTGGATTTGTGATGAATTGCTGTTGTAGCTTGGGACCCGTTTTTCAATGGGGGATCTGAATCGTCTGCAGGATGGCATTTTTCTCTTGAAATGATGAGAAGGATTCACGAAGACTGTGACAACCAACACTAGATAAAGCAAAAACAAGGAACAACATTAAGGAACTAATTCTATGATTCGGCGACTCCGACTCTTACTCTTGGTACTGAGACTTCGGTCCAGTTTTGGCGTGTCCAGATCGGTCCACTTTTGGCGCCAAGGGGCAGCTAAGCAAAAGAAACAACGCAGCGCTGGTCTTGGGTCCGAATTTCACTCCACTCTCCAATACCTCAAAAGTGATCACTCTGCCGGTTGCAACCGGCACCGCCGGTAAGGGCGCACAGCACTATTCGAGAGCAACAACTGTGACGCACCTGTTGCACCACTGATTTCAGCCTTATCACTACAATAGACCATCAAACGGTAGATTCGTGGTTCCTGAATTCTTTCACAAACAGCCACCACTCGTGACATTCATTCATGTTTTTTAATTGTTCCCAGTTTTGTTGGTTGTATACAAGTATGTATATGCATCTTATATACATAATAGCCTGGCTTTCTTTGTGCCAACATTCCCCTCTTTTTGTAGAATATGTCCCAAACAAAACCACTTCTTTTAAATTTCCCATTCAACAGCTTGACGCAACAATTGACAAACTAGAAAATAGATGGAACATATAATGAAAAGGCATGGAACATAGGAAACACATGGAACATATCTTGAAAATACGGAGAACATATCATAAAACTACTTCACGTTTATCCTGTTTTGGGGTGATCCCCCAAATCCTTCCATCATTTTCGGTCCGCGTCGGCTGCCCGGGTGCACTCCGCCGCAGCGTCTGTTGGGTGAAAAGACTCACGTTGCCCGGCGCAAAGAGTGGAACAATTTCGCTGGAGTTCACGGAAAACACTCCTTGGCCGGGGGTCCATGCAAGTATTTTCCCGTGAAAATGAATGGGTACCCTAAATCCATATGGTTGTTTCAGTTTCATTCAGTTTCAATGCTGAACAGTCCAATTTAACAATATAGATGATATGGACTGATTTGCCAGTCATTTAGGAAGTACACATGGGCCCCAAGACAAGGCCGCACAAGTTGTAGTAGAAGCGGCCCAATGACCCAAAATGACCCAAATATGAAATCTTTGGACGAATCATTCAGTTCAAAAACAATTGCCGGTTCTAGGAGGCTCAACAAAGGTTTAATCCTTAATTTGTAAACATTTGAGTCGTTGAATGCACCAAAAATGGAGCCAAGGTTCGAACTCCCACTTGCAGCAGCAGCGTATCATCTTCGGGAAGGCACTCTTCCCAGTCCGCTGCGTCTGCCTCACACGACACCAGTGGGGGCCCCAAACGCCTTTCCGCCAGCGCGGAAAGGCCGGTGAGGGCCAGGAACCAGAGCTGCTGTGACATTTCTCGGGCTGGCACGCTGGGTGCAGCTCAGCATGATGAACAAGGAAGGGTTCGATACCTTGTCTTTGAGCCAAGATGAGCCCAGTGGATACAACTGCTGGGATGCTGGTGGCATTTCTGGTGATCATCCTGGGACCCATGTTTGGCAAGTCCCTTTCTCTTGCGTGGCTTGCAAACCCTGCATCTACCATTCGAATGCATGCTACTGGTGCAGTATCCTATCATCCCATATTATCCCATTATATCCCATTATATCATAGAAGCTCCCCATTTATATATATATATATATATATTGATAGTTATATATCATTGAATCCCCATTATATCACCATACATCAGCAATAGTTGAAGACCATTCACCGGCAATCCTCCAGGCATCACCCCCTCATGGCGGGAATCCACAGCTCGCGCCTTGAGCTTTCCCGTGGAACTTCGAGTCCTGCGCAGACAGTTCTAGTCATCTTACTGGGTGACTTCAAAACAAACGACTAAAATAGGGGGACATGATCATAAGAATTTACCATGGTTGTGATGAAGACGAATATAGTTCGTGATCGCAAACCATCACAAGTAAAATGGGTCACATCATATATCACTCATCATAAACGCCAAAGTTGACTTATTTCAGACTTGTGAACATCAATTTGGCCCGGCCAGATGCCCCTGACGGAGGTTCTCGAGTTTGCGATAACAACTTGGCTACAGAAGCCCTACCCTGCCATGACAAGATTGTTCACTGGACCTCCATAGCAGTGCAAAATCACTGAGTGTCCAGATTCAATGTAGAATGGTTGGGGGGTCAAACGAACAGCGCTCCTTAATAAGAGAGAATTAAAAGGGTACCAGTCCATTGGGGCCTAGTGCACATAGAACCAAAGGGGGTTCTTTGAACCAGTTCTGAGTTCAACCTTGTTTTGATTCCAAGATCAAGTTTGCAGTGGCAAAAGGTGTGAACACTTGTTTTTCAAGTAAGGTGTCAGGAGGCATGTGAATTCAGGGGAAATTAGCGGTGTTGTTTTTGAACATGATTGTTTGAAGAATGTTTCCCGTTTCTGTTGATTTTGGTTCAAGGAAATAGTCCACAAAATGGACATCACCGAAAATGGGGCTTCAGTACTGACTTAATCACCAATATCTGATAAAACAAAGGATGCCAACATATGCCAACCAACATTTAAATAGAACATAGAATGTTATATAGGCACAATGTGGTAAACCCAATACACGTACACTAATAAACACACCATCACCAATATCACCAGAAATGGGTGGCATATTAACATATATATTAACCTTCAAACATATTTATTGAGACTTATTGGGTTTATCACACATGTGGCTGAATTATGTGGACTAGGCCCCTGTAACTGAAACTCGCGGCCAATTGGGGATGCTTTCCCCAAGCTTAGCCATCATTCAAGTGACGTCACAGTGAGGTCAATAATCGGTCAATATAAGTCATGCGATTAAGTTCCCTTAAATCCTTATCAATCACCATTAAACCACTATTCTTGGGACTTAAACCACCATACAATTACAATGTAAAATGTATTTAAATCTATTGAAATGTGTAGAGAACCCCAGCAAAGTGCCGCGCGCTTTTGCAGGGTGAGCTGAGGCGCCGCCGTGATTCACGTCGCGCTGCTGACTTTCAGCGCGTGCAAACGACGCACGTCGTGTGGGCGCCATTGGGGAAACGCCCCAGCTTGGAGAGCTACGAGAATGTGCTCAGTGGCAACCCAGGATGGTTTTTCCCTGTTTTTCCAACGAGTCTTATGAGGATATCACCAACAAATCATGGAAAATCAGGTCCTTCATGGTCCTTCGGAATCAGATAGAATCAGTAAACATGGATTTGGTTGATAAAATGTGGATGCCAAGCAACGCGAGTTCGCATTGAGCAAGGGAGATCATCCCCTGGCGATCCTCAAGATGTTGGGGCTCCCCCAACAAACTGATGTGATCCATTTGAACATGTTCCGATTTTTGATGCCTAAAAGATCCTAAAAGCTATCAACATACTGTAGGCTACTTCCCTAGGGGAATGGCCATCTGAGGTCCCCTAGACCACACAGACTGAGTCTCAAGATTCGTGCTGTGTCCAATCAGACGTGAAATGTGCGAGCTGTTCACCAAGCTGAGGACTTGGGATGCAAACCATCCGCGAAATTTGAATAGATCTGCAATAACCTCAAAAAATCTTCGGGGATTTGTATGATTTCCCAGCTGATTGCTGTGGTCATTCTTGGGTCTTCCAGCTATTCAAATTCCACCAAAATGATGAGATCCCAAGCATTTCACCCATCCGAATGCTACGGCCGGGTCGCCTCAGGCGAGCCGCCTGATGTATTCCCTGAAGGGCCAGAGAAAAGGCGCCAGTTTTCACATGTCACGTTGGGAAGGATCTGCTTGTCACCGGGGCAGTAAACGACACTGTGACTGAACTGTGTTCGGCTGAAAATTGGGCGTCGTATACCCCAATGAATGGCCTTTTCAATCGGAAAATGCTGATGAACCATGGGATTTGGGGGTAATTGCATATAATTACCCCCCTCTCAGACAAATCCGACCAGCACCCTTCATTCTTTTTGGCCTAGCTCACAATCATCAGTCAGCCTTCGCTGGCCATCAGGGCAGGGGTGATCTGCTTATCACTGTCACCCCACCGTGTGCCAAGTGATTCTCCTGGCAGCACCGGGAGGCTTCAGATGCTGGGCTCGAGTTCGTTTCAGTTGGTGAACATAACTTTAATAAATATGGTCTATGGGGGATGTAACTATAATTAAAAAATGTTAAAAGGGGATTATAGACCAACAAGACCCAGCAAACAAAACTGGGGGGCACCACCCTGTAGGAAAGTTGATGTTTTTTTTCTGGGACATCTAGGACATTTAGGACATGTTGTTGGGAAAGGTTGTTGTTTTTTTGGTGGATTCGGACGAAGTCTTAGGTGATCCCCCGTAGATCATACCATTTTTTTGTGAAACCAATTTTGACCCATCCAGAAATGTGAACAAAGAAACAAACACTTGAAAAATCGACTGAATGTATGGGCTAGTTGTGTTGCTATAGCCAACCTCTTGAGTTTCTTATATATCAATATATATATATATATATATATCAACATATACATGCATATATATGATTCTTCCAGTAACAACTCGGTATATAACTATAGGATACTATAAAAATATATATACAACTAGTTTGCATCCATCATTACCACTTAATTGCTGGGATATGCTCCAAGAACATTCGCACCTTGGCTGGGTTCGCATTGGCTTTTTCGAGCCACGGGGGATTCGCCTTGGCGGTGGCTGGTGGCTTAGCATCTTCAAAATATGTGGCCGAAAGCTACATCGTCATATCCTGGTCAATGTTTGGCCATGACCCCAGTATTTCTGATAATGTTTTGGCTCTGGTCATCCCATAGCTCCATTTTGGCTGATCCAACCTTAAATCATCTGAAGATCCCAATGTTTGTTCCGGACGCCCAAATCAGCGATGGTGCATTGATCAACCCATTCTTGATTGCAACCGATTGATGTTTTCTTGGGGAAGCGGAAACTTGATTCCCCAAGTCTGGGAAACTTAAAAATGGGGAAATTACTTTCTTCGAGTGATCCCCACCATGAGACTTTATGTGGCATATAGTGCGGTACAGATTTTGACATTCTTTCTGGCAAAACTTTCTGGCAGGGAAGAGGAGGAGAGGACAACTCTGATGAAATCTAGAGACCGAAGGGGTTGTCCTCTCCTCCTCTTCCTCTTGGTTCTATCTGACATTTTCTCTGACATACACTCTGCCATTCTATCTGACATATGTTCTGACATTCTATCTGACATTCTTTCTGGCACTCTTTCTGGCATTCTTTCTGGCATTCTATCTGGCATCTAGTCTGGCATTCTATTTGGCATTCTATCTGGCATTCTTTCTGAACATTCTATCTGACATTCTTTCTGCCATTCTATCTGGCATTCTATCTGGCATTCTATCTGACATTCTATCTGGCCTTGAGGTCCGGCAGTGCCTACTGGGATCTGGAGCTCGCGGTTGGGGTCCGGCAGTGCCCACTGGGCTCTGGGGCTCGCGGTTGAGGTCCGGCAGTGCCCACTGGGATCTGGAGCTGGCAGATGAGGTCCGGCAGTGCCCACTGGGATCTGCAGCTCGCGGTTGAGGTTCGGCAGTGCCCACTGGGATCTGGAGCTGGCAGATGAGGTCCGGCAGTGCCCACTGCGATCTGGAGCTGGCGAGGAGGAGGCGGCGGAGGAGAAGGAGAANGGCAGTGCCCACTGGGATCTGGAGCTGGCAGATGAGGTCCGGCAGTGCCCACTGCGATCTGGAGCTGGCGAGGAGGAGGCGGCGGAGGAGAAGGAGAAGGAGAAGAAGGAGAAGAAGGAGAAGAAGGAGAAGAAGGAGAAGAAGAAGGAGAAGGAGGACGCGAGCTCTGATAAAATCTAACAACCCTCACCTGGCAGGTGGGGAAACATCCAATTCTTTTGGACAATCTATTAGTAAACTCCAAAAGCAGATTTAAGATGATGTCCATTTGGCGACGATACCTCTTACCATGCCGCTCAAAGTACTGTAACTATAAAATAATTGTGAAGTACTAAAATGATTATATTGTGTTTCACTGGCAAATGGGGTGTCTAAAGATGTTTGACTTATATGATCTGGGTTTGTGAAAATGGGGTATACCACAAATTGAAATTTTCATAGGGAAAGTAATTAGTGATGAACCATCAAATCTGGAGGTACCCCATTCCAGGAAATAGTGATTGACCATCAAATTTGCCAGTACATAATTTTAAGGCACACAAATGTATCAGAGTGTTCATTATATATGAATATATATATATATATATATATTCCATTGTATCCCATGATAATTTTATCCCTTTATATCCCCATATCAAATATCAATCCTCATGTTTGGGATGACCCCACTTAGATGGACCATGGAGTGAGTCAACTAGTTAGTACATGGATTATACTTGGGATAGCTCCTGGCTTATAACCCAGTTATACCCAATTGCCAAGCGTGAATCGCTAATCCCATGGCCCTTCAATAAAATGGGTACTAAGCATGAATCGCTAGTCCCATATCAAATGGCTACTATGGGAATACAGTGGGAATATGATGGGATATAAAATGGAATACAAAATTGAATATAAAATGGGATATATATATATATACACTATATTATATATATAATGGATTGCCCATCAAAGTGGTAAGAACAATATAGAATATCACTAGAATGTAGTAACATATACGAGTAGTAACTATACAGACAATATAACATACAGTAGTATATTCATATATATATATATATCTGTATACACAGTATTATATAGTTGATATTAATGTGTCGATATATATATATATATTTATTATTGTATATCAATATAATATAGTATCAAATATACTATGGGATATATCACATTGTGGCCAAGCCAATTGAATGACCAGTGGCTCTGCTGAGCGCGCTATACTTCAGCAGCTGCTGCGAAGGTGTGCAGCCCGCCAGCGTGATGCGTTTCGGCTCCCCCACGGGGCGACCGTGTTTGTCTTCACCTGGATGAACAGTTTGGTTCAATGGGTTAATGGGATATAGTGAATGATATAGTTACATATCATGTATATATCATGTATATATCATACATATCATATTGTAGTGTGTATATAATCTATTATGCTTTATTTATGTCACTGATATATATATATATAAGAATGCATGTATATATATATATAATGCATGTATATATATGGTGCAGCGTCGCTCGGCACCCCCCCCTCCCCCCGGGTGAGGGGGAGGGGTCTGATGTATGGTATGTATTGAACTCTTCTCCCTCCCCCCCCCTGTGGATGTGCCCCCTCCCCCCCTGTGGTGTGGTAGGTGGGGTGGGGTGGGGGGGGTATGTTGTCTCTATGATATATCATATATGTATGCTATACATATGGTGTGTATGTATGTATATATATATATATATTGTATGTGAAATATAAGATATATACATATGATATGTATGATATATACATATGATATGTATGACATATATATATATATATATATATGTGCAGTAAATATGTATGATATGTGTATATATATATGTATATACAAACATGTATGATATATATATATATATAATATGTATGACATCGATATATACATATATATATGCATGATATATCATGACATATAAACATATGAATGTGTATATATATATGTTATATATATACATACATACATATATTATATATAAATAAATGATATTGTGAAATATTTGATATATATATATATACATATTATTGGGTGGGGAGGGTTGGTGGTACATATGGAGTATACAGATTGCTTTAGGTAGTATGTGGATAGTTCAAAGGAACCATATAGAAGCATGTGTGTGGTATATCAATA
>BGPT01001200.1:147386-185777 GCA_003297045.1 Symbiodinium sp. clade C Y103 | reverse complement strand
ATATGGTTTTCGGTAGTACGTAGGTACTTTGAGGGAATGTATGCACTATGTAGGTCGTCCAAAAGGTAGCATATACCTAGTAAATGAAAGGCTGGAAGTTAGAAATGCTGCAAATACGGAGTACGAGGCTCGAAGTCAGAAATGCTGCAAGTACCGCGTAAATACGAGGTGGACCTCAGAAATGCTGCAAATACGCAGTAAATACGAGGTTGGACCTCAGAAATGCTGCAAATACGCAGTAAATACGAGGTTGGACCTCAGAAATGCTGCAAACAGCTTGCCAAATAGAACGGGTGGGGATGCTACCTGGCGACCCTCCCCTGGGGGGTGGGGGGGGGGGGGCCAGCAACACGGAACACGGAACCATATATATATATACATAATATTATACAATATGTATGGGGGTTTCTCAAGTCATGGGGAATCCCCAAGTCACCATGGTTGTTTCAATACGAAGTACAATGGTCTAACCATGACTTGGATGATTTGGGGAACTGACTTGGGAAACCTCCATATTATATAGTGAATGATTGTGATGGTATAGTGATTGACAATAATGCTTCAATTAACATTAGTAGATGATCTAGTCAATTTGGTTATGAATGGGTTTAATAAGTGACTCAATGGTGATTTATAAAGGGATTTGACTTTGATTTAAGGATCAAACATGAATGGATTGATTCAAGTCTTGTTTACGGGATGCCAAGCTTTTAATCTCACTTCTAAAGACTCTGTTTTAGGCTGGGTGTCAAGTTGGGAAGGCCTGTACCCGGTAGTGTACCCTGAGCCCTCCCAAGTTGCTGCTGGGGGACTACGATGGACTTCGGAGATATCCAAGAAATGGCCTTGATGATATGTCCTCAGCTGCGGATCAAACTGACTTTTGGGCGCAAACTCTCAAGCTTTGCATAGCATAGTTCTGAGGGATGCACGGCGAAATCAAATGCCTCTAAACCAGTATATAGGTTTATGTATGGAAGAAAAGGAGGATATTCCAACGTTTCGGTCTACATCGTATCTACCTTCTACAGAACGAAAACATGGGACATTCAGCGTTTCAGCTGATTTCCACACTTTCTTCTCCTCATGCCACAGCCGGAGAAGCACTCCGGCAAAGACCCAGCAGCAGCGTAGGGCCAAGAGTCTTTTTGGTGTAGATCAGCTGGCCATCTTTTCTGAAAGTCACATCAGGACCTCGTGACACCACATGTTTAATGGATCGATTTGAGGCAAATTTATAGGAAACGTGCTTATTTTTCATCAGTTAGAGGGGTCCAGCCGAATTTGCTATCATCCAGTTCTGTCAACGGGGGTGGCATGGGGATCCCACCATGCCAAAAAGTGGGATCCAAAACGAAATGTCAGTGGAATGCTGAAAAACAGGAAACACCGATGTGCTTTTACCCCCACATCTATGGTGTTCCTGCAGTTTTTCCGATGAATTTTCCTGCAGGTGTTCCCTGAAGCCCATCCACTCAACACCGATGAATAAATCTTATCCAACCTCCCTGACCATCCCTCCACCCCGACGCCCAGGGACATCGCCGCACGGGAACGGACTTACAATGAAAGGGGCCTTCGAAGGTCCTTCCCAGGCTCCCCCAGATGGAGTTGACACAATTTCTATGGCCATTTCAACGAGGAAAACAATGTGAACAATACATAAATAAACCGTGGGATCTTGGGGGTACGCAGATATGGATTTGGCAGACACCGTGAATGTTTCGTTGAGAGGTATCGGGAATGGTGACGCAAAGCAAGAGCCAGATGCCCGTCACTGGGACGATTTCGGTGAGGTTTATAAAGTATAGTTATGTGATTTCCTGATCAACCAAGATCAACCAAACCTACTCAAATCTAGCTCTGGAAGTCAAGTCAAATACCAAAGATTGAGAGAAAGTTCAAGTGCAAAGTCTTACTGGGCTGCTTTTCAATACTTAGCTCTGCATCGAGTTTTGCCGTGATGCTCATTGTAATTTCCCAGCAATTCCACCAGCTTGGCAGGTCCTGGGTCCTATGAACCAATCCTCAGTTGAAGCTCAGGTTTGTGGATGATTTTGGGGGCATTCTCTGAGATTAAGCATGAACCTCCACCATTCACTTTTGAATAGAAATTCCACACTTCCAAACCTTTGGGTATGTGTCATGTTTTTTCAGACCCGGGTATCAGCAAATCTTAATCAAATCAATTACAACGACTTAAGTTGATCCATGTTTTGATTTGAGGGCGCAAATTCACATGATTTGGGACACGGTCGGCCATGAGAGTTTGCCAAACATGTTCAAAATCACTCAGATATTGGTTCAATCCCCCTTTCTTGTTGCTTGAAAAGTCATTTCTTCTGTGCTTCCCTCACCTATCTTTGTTGGTACATCCACGTAATAAAAAATAAGCCACATGTGATTACTGTACACATTTTATCTAAAGAACTCTTTGCTTCTGGTCTGTTCCAATAATTGCTGGTTCAAACTTTTGTCTGAAAATAGCGCCCCCAGCATGGCACCCTTTGGCACAGGCTCGGGCGTGTCGCCAGACACCGCAGTGGATTGGACCTCGCCCGGGTTCACCCGACCATCCACGCCATAGCCACCTGGGAAGCGGCGGACGACACGCACCCTGTGCGTAAAGACCATGGTGATCCTCCAACAAACATGGGAAAAACATTGGAAAACGCGTCAAAAACCCATGAACACCCATAGTTTCAAGGAAAATGTGTTTCAATCTGTTCCAACCACTAAGAAAAGAACATCCCACTTGATTGACAGCCCTGGCTAGCAAGTCCCGCAAGTACAGCTATCATCAGCTATCCCACGTATACATACATCGTGACCCTTGACCGCTGTTATCTTTTTAAGTAAACTTCAAAATAGCCAAACGCTAAAAATGACACAAAAAATTGTCCGGTTCAATCAAAGGTGCAGCAATGTGAGGCGCTTGCCCAAAAAACGAAGTGGTCAGGTGCTCTAGGTATAGATGGGTTCAAACCCTGGTTGCCAACCACTTAAAATTCAACTGATGTGTCTGAAAATGGGGCATACGAAAATAGGGCATACCCCCCAAAATGATATTGGAAACCAAATGAAACCAGTAAAGACTTCGGAGTTTTCCCCTAAATTTGCCTCAACTCTCCCAAATCTCCAACCAAGGCGCAGTGGTTCTTGGATTTCTGCAAGATCCACAGTGCCGAGACGCCCACGTTGGGCCCTAGCAGCCGCCCCGACCGCTCCGAGCGCCCGGAGAGGTTCGGGGTGGACCTCGAGGAATTCATCGCCACACGTGGCGCGGGCGCGGAGCGATGGAGGCTGAACGTCTGCGGATGGTGGAGGTTGGGGGGAGTGATTCTTTTTGGGATGTGATTTTGGATAGATGTTTGGGAAAAACTGTCAAAAAGTGGGAGATTTTGGAGTGAACGTGCTTCTTCAAGCACCTATCTTGGAGATTTGATGTGCAACAAAGGTTGAGTTTTGCCAAAAGCATTTCCAATTGGCATGCGNGAGATTTTGGAGTGAACGTGCTTCTTCAAGCACCTATCTTGGAGATTTGATGTGCAACAAAGGTTGAGTTTTGCCAAAAGCATTTCCAATTGGCATGCGGATATCGAATCAAATTGGATCCCCAAACAAACTTGCACCTNGGAGATTTGATGTGCAACAAAGGTTGAGTTTTGCCAAAAGCATTTCCAATTGGCATGCGGATATCGAATCAAATTGGATCCCCAAACAAACTTGCACCTGCAGGAATGATAGTACCAAGCTTGGATTCACGAGCAGTTTCCAACCTGGAATCTTACCCGTTTGGAAACTACCTTCAATTCGTACCAGGCCTTAAGCTTGATACTCCGATCATAGAGACTGAAATCTGAGCCAGGTTCTGATGCGAGTTCCTCTTGTCATCCCAGCATCCCAGCTCCTTTTTCCAACTTGTCTAGCTGTAAATGGATAGAGGTCAGGAAGACAGGGCCGGAAAGTGGCACCTGCTAATAGGAGACTGCCACCCGCGCAGCATGAGGGCACTGTATGGGCAAACTTCTATCGCTTGTTGTTTCTTATCATCGCAGTTAAAACAAAGCGACTACGGCTAGAACCCTGGCACCCATGGGCTATCGTTCTCTGCATACAAAAACAGCCTATATGATTATTCGGTGGGGTAAAACCGTGTTGGGTGTTCCCAAGTTCGATCGCCAATCCACTTTCGGCGGCAATATACCCCATGGTGTTAGAGTACTTTTCAGTATAGAATGGATTAGAAATGCTGTACATACATGTGTATGTATATATATATATATATACTGTATATATACAAGCGTGTGCTTATATGTTCTAACATAAATGTATACTTCTATACATACTCATACCTCTACGTTTGCTAGATTTCCATTACTTTCTATTGGTTCCAAAGAAGCAATCATATCAAACCCTGAAGGAAGATGACTGCCTATGAAGTCCCTAAACTTCATAGCCCACTCCTCAAGCTGCGCTGTCGCGGCGAGTTGCGCCTCCGCAAAATGTTAAAAGGTGTCCCCAGCGACGTGCGGGGCCTGACCACAGCCGTAGGTCATGGTCTGATGTCACGTGTAGTTGAAGGTGATTAATAAGTTGAGGTCAAGTAATGTGTAATTATCTATACACACGTATACAATGTTCATGGACACGGTTGCATTTCTTTTAGCAACATGTCCCGTAGCAAACATGACCCTTCTTTCTGAGCTGTGACAAATTGCTGAAATCAACACCAAGGTCAAGCAGCAGATGCTGCGGATGTCCCAAGCAACCAAAACCTTCCGAGGGGACCAATATCCCTTGAAAAGTAGCATTGCATCCCAAAAAACATGGATCTGAAAGATGACTTTCCAAGTGATTAGGGCATGTTTCTGGTTTCAACCTACAGAAAACTTCTGGGCACAGACAATGTTGCCAAACAACAATCCCTATCCCGCCTACTTCAGAGCCGCCAAAATCTCTGGAGCAAACCTGAGAGGTGTTATCAAGAAGTGGCAATCTCCCGGTTTTGTTCCTGACATCCCTATGATCCTATGATCTATGTTTGTTGTGATTAAAATTCCCATGTTTGACGGAAAAAAATGCGAATTTTATCACCCGTAGCCCATGGATACAAACTTAGACTTAAAGTTACTCATAGTCCCCTTGATTGCAGGCCAATAGCTTATATGTCTGTTTTTCCGAAAATGTGGGATACCCTTAATATTAATCATATATATTTGATATATGGATGGCAGTTTCAAAGGCATAAAATAAGATGTTAGAACCCACTGGATTTGAGGTGTTCCTTCACATGTCAGATAAAGCCTGATAAATCATGATAGCTTTCGATATGTTTGCTGGTCGAATCCTTAATGTATTTCTGGATGTTCCTCTTGTAATCAATCCTAAACTATTTGGGGGGGGCGAATCATGGAACTCAATAGTGGATTTTTCTGCCATGTTTGATGACACCCGAGGCCAAATTCCCGAATCTTCGTTGGTTTTTTTTTCACCCCCCGCCCCCAACCGGCTCGGCCAAGCTGCGAGTCCTCCCCTTTGGCAATCTTGGTGATCTTGCCATCCTCATGTTGGGTCGTTGAAGACTCCAAGGTGGAACCCAACCATAGCTGCCATAGCTAAGTTGGTGAAAGTCCAATTTCAGGATGGTTTATGGCAAATATCACTTAATGGATGTTCATGGGTTTTCTTCGACCAACTTACAACCATCTGACACCTGGCTTGTGACACATCGTAACCTTCTGTATGTTCTATGACAGCTATACATTACCATCCCCAACGCCCATCAAAGGGCCCGAGGTCGTTCGCTAGGTTGGTGAACATAACTCCAATGACAGTAACCTTTGGGTTGTTTCCGGGGCAGCCACATCGATGATCATGGCATATCTCTCCGACCTGCGAGCATTTTGGGTGCAGTTGAGATTATGAATGGAGATAATCATGGCAATTACCTCGTATAAGCTTGGATATAACCCTTATATCCATGGAACTGCACCGATTCTCGTGTGATGGTCTGATGGTCTTCCAGGATAAAACAAAACCACAGGCACCTGCACAATATGTTTTGTATGTGTCCCTTCATACTATTGTGTTGGCGCATACTATTGTGTTGGCGATGTTAATATTACATAGTTATAATATTGGTATCTGATTCCTTTTGCTGAACAAAACCTCAATTGTTGAGATGACATCTCAATTTCACTAGCAGCCAACAATGGAGACATTAGATATTCATTGGATCACCATGCAACCAAATTCCCATGCGGGGACCATGGCCGTGGGTTATCCTCTGGTCTCAACGTTCCCATTGGTCTTGGCGATCTCTCCATGTTTGCTGGCCATATCGCGATGTTTGGTGATTCAATCTCCATGTTGTTGTGTGGGTTGTCCATGAGACTTGCTGGTCCATCGACCAATTTCTCTTGGTCGGACAAACAGTTTCTGTTGGATTAACAAGCTAGATGTTGGTTCCCACAAATCAAATTGTTGACGAAATCTCTTAATCCCATCTTCCTTGGGTTTTTCAGCTGTGTTTCTCCCAACTTTTGTTGGTCAGATCCCAATTGGCCAATGGTGGTGAAATTTCCATTCTTGCTGGTTGCCGGAAAAAACACACCCATTGTTTATATATCCATAGCCGAGATTGGTTGCTATGTTGGTATATCTTATATCCCCTGGTATACTGTAGATTCTTTGAGTGATGTTTGTTCTGTGTCAGATATGTTATATCTAATTATGTTGGAATAATCTGTCCCCAACAATGGGAACTGTTCCTATGTTGGTTGAAATTAGATCCCCTGAGGTCGACCTGTGACGCATCAACTCCCGCCTGATGTTGCCCAACTTGGCAGAAGCATCCAGCTCCATGTGCAAGGCCTGGTCAACAAGGGGGATGGATACGTATATTGCATAATGTCGGTTGTGTGTCTACATGTATATATTTATATATACACATACTGTATATACACTATACAGATTTCTAACGTGTCCAACTAACATATGTTGTTTATCTATTCATGATTTCAGCAAGCATCAAATGAAACACATTGGTTGAGAGATGTTGAGATTAAACGACACAGACGGATTGACAGTGGCAAGGTTCTGAGCATGGCTCAACAGTGTGGTACCAGTTTGCTATGGAAGATCACCACTAAAGTAAAAGGTAAATCAATGTAAATCATCATGCTTTACTAAAGATACTATGTAAAAGATACTAAAAGTATCATTTTCCATAGCTAGCCATTGGTTTCAAACCACAAATCTCATCCGAGCAAACGATCACCCTATCTGGCAACGTATCACTCACTTGACACGGTGGGCATTTTGGGCATGGTATTCCAGTTCAAACCACCATCTTGATTACATGGCACAACTTTTAGGGAAAAGATATGAAAAGATACTATTGTCCAACATGTGGGATATCATATGAACTCATACTTACTCTTGACCATTCTTGACCCTAATTTTGGTATAGGATGGTATGATACACAGTATCATTATAATCCATTATAGCAACGATAGTAACCCCCAAGAAAGAAGAACACGATCCATAACAATCGGATTTACACCAAATTCAGCATCTTTTTGGAAGTTCCTACATACAACTGATGTTGTAACCAAATATGGGATGGCGTAAATTCTGCATCCTTCTGGGGACATTGTCTATGCAATCATATTGGGATGGTGGTACAACCTCGGGGCCGCCTTGGTCAGCTCACACTTGGCATCGGCCAGCATGCGGACCTTGCCCTCGACCTCGAATATCGACCAACATGGCCGGTTTTGGCCATGTGAATAGATCTGACATTCGAAGTTACTTTTAGTTTGTTGTAGTAACATTCAGAAACTTCTTGAATGTCTTTATGTATGATGTTGAACAACTAAGATATGGCAACCTGCCAGAATGTATAGTCTATAGTTCATAGATTAGTGTAGGTTGTACTTGGTGATACCCCTGGTTGACGATATTCTTTTTTATGTATGATCAACCAACTGGTGGATATTATATGATATGATTGCAGCGTTTTCATACTATAGTGTATCCCAGTTGGTATATGGTCAACAAATGCTACGAACTGGTATTTATGTTCTTGAGAAGGTCAAAAACCATGGTTGCTTGTGACCGCCTTTGCTAAGGGGAATGGTATTGTCGCTTCCAAGCAATGGTTTTGTGAGTTTTCATACTCCCTCTCGCAGGAAACCCCGTTCTGCTGGGGGATAATGATTCTCATAGCACCTGTTGAGCACTGGATGTGATCATCAACTGATGGTTTGACAACCAGGCCATCCAAAAGATATATGGAACATGAAACTAAATCGTGAAAATAATCCCACTGTATCCCAGTTTTGAAATGAACAGCCACGCTACTCGAAACCGCAAAGTGCCTGAGATGTCACGAGAAAAAAATCGTCACATCTCAACCATTGGGATTCTCGGTGGTTTAAGCATGTTTAAGCCACCTTTTGTGTGTTGATATCCTCAACGCAGCTGCCGTTTGATCATTGCAGTGGTTCCCAAAATGGTGTGTTTGGGGAAACTGATGTCTATTTTTACCCTCCGAGAATCCAAGATAGGAAGCTGGAAAATATTGGACAATTCCCTATACACGGTCATTTCAATGGGAAAATCACTTTACTAAATGGGGGATTTTCCAGCAAGCCATGGAGCTGCTTACCAGAGGGTAATCGCCAATCAACCAACTGTATGACCATATGTGACCGTATATGGACATATATGGACCATCATTTATCAACTGCATCCCCATATTGTTTCTTGGTGAAAAAAACCTGTATTCCTGTAATGTCTGGTTGGTTTTTTCGGGGTTCACGCATGCCCCAGATACCCCAATGTGGCTGCCTTCTGCTGCTCGCCCCAAGCTTTCATCACGAAGGCATCGTTCACAGACACGCAGGCCACGACCTGCAAAACCCCAGGAATGGCCAAGATTTGCCAAATGAACCATGTTCAAAAGATCGTGTTGAGGACGATGCGGAATAACGGACGATAGGGATAGAAATGATCATACTACCATCAACATTTAATTTTGATCCTAGGGGATTTATCCAAACAGCAATGGGAATATAGTATAATATAATAGGATATGAAATGGGCATATTTGATGGGAATGTAACCAACAATATGAACAGCCTCTAAGTTTAAGTAGGTTGACTAGAATTTATGCTGGATATATCTATATTATTCTATATCTATACTGTTCTATGGGCTTATGAACCAACTTATACCGTATACCTGTTCAAAAAAACCTGGAATGATGGTGATATATGGTGATTGTTTATTGGGATATGCTAGGGATTCACTGATATATAATGGGATATGGGTATATAATGAAGAATCATCTATGGGCTTACTGTCGTGTCTGAACGGGATTCCCAGTTCATGGACCTTATGATTCATCAGTAGGCATGTCACTGAGCGCAATTGACCAGAAACCCACCGGTCTTATGACCTGCAGTTTTGGTCCCTGTTGTGACATGGTTTTTGAACACCAACCATAGTCATGATGAAGGTTTCCCATGCGGGTTGTTTGGTATTCATATGGAGGTTTCCAATCCATGGGGGTACCCCTTAAAATCATCCAGGATGTTCCATGGTAAACCATCCAGCACATTGGGATACCTCCATTTATGGAAACCCCCAATGTGTACATCCGTAATTAACCATCACTGAAAACATCCAATGTTTCACCATTCATCATGAATTTCCAAGGGTTTCCTCAAGCTTTCCGTATGAACTTTTGGAGGAGAACCTCTTCGATTCTGTCGCCTCGGCCCCAGCGGCTTTGAGATCGTCGGCTTTCTCGATGTAGCCGGGCCTGAAGCCGTCGAGAAATGGGATCTGGGAGAAATGGATAGGGGGAAAAACGGATGGAAAAACGGATGGAAAAATGACATGTTTCAAATCCCTCTGGATTTGGAGGGATTTGGATTTTGGAATTGGATTGTTGTAGAAAGAAGTACGAAGTTTGAGCAACTCCGTTGATGTTTTGTGTTTATAGGCCATCTTTTTCTCCAAACACACTAGTTTCTTTGGAGTCCAACAATGTAGGTCAGCTCAAATCCATCCCCACCCTCAGAAACAATCGTCAATTAAGGACCATCGTCTCAAAAGTAGAAGTGCAAAAAAAATAATCAAACCGCCCAAACCGCCAACTAGGCAGTTCTCCGATTTTTTGGACTAGTGTTCATCCCTAAAACCATTGGATCCATGATTCGCAAATTCTTCCATGAAATATTCCAATTCTACAGGAACATAGGGGCTCATAGGGCCTAGTCACCAACTGGTTCCTGAAAACGAGCAATTTGAAGGATGGAGAGAGTTGCAACTTTTATCCACTTTCCGCATACCCAAGGTCCCAGGCAGGTGCTGCTCGGAGCAAGTGGGCCTGGCTGGAAATGGTAGAAATGCCGGCAGTCCAGGAACATGTAAAGGACATGGGATTTTGCTCGTCGGAAGGTGAAATTGATTCCTTTTCTATCAAAGGAATGGGATTTGTATGCCATTTTGGGTAGAGATCCTGAATTCTTTGTTAGACTTTGGGGTGGATGAAAGGAAACTAAAGTTTGTGGTCTGTTCTTGAAGCTCCACTCATCCCTTCTAGATTCCACGGAACTATAAACACCTCTGAAGAAACCCTGATTTTGTGCTGGATCTGTAGAATTCTTTTTGATCCTCCCACCACCAGGACTGGCATATTGGTTTGTCCCAAAATAGTGTATCATAGTGTATCTATCTGTAGTTCAGAAATGGGGAAATTGTAGATGAACCATTGGATTTCAATGAATTTTAGGCGTTTCATGGCGTTTCTAGATATTCAAGGCGTACCCTATTTTCGGATAACCCCATGTTTCATGTCACATCTCCCAACACTGTGCCAGGCAGACGTGAAGGCTCCTGGCACTGCGAAGAGAACTCCCTTCTTGCCTGCAGAGAACTAGGGAAAAGTTGACGAAAAGCCCTTCGAACATGTGGCGGTTGGATGTGGTTGATCTAAAATCCTGCTCCCATCAGTGTCGGGGTACCCTTCTGGTAAACTCCCCAATCTCAATGATTTCCCAATTTCGGCGAAATAAGTGGTCAAATCAGAAAAGCCACCCCCGTTACTCTTGTTGGTGAACTCCATATTCCCGCTCAATCCCAACTAGATCCCAATAAATCAAGATAGCCTCTGATAAACTAACATAGCTATTGAAAATGGCCATTTATAGTGGATTTTCCCATTTAAAATGGTGATTTTCCATAGTTATGTTAGTTTACCAGAGGGTAAATCAATCCCGACCAACTCCCATCCCCACCTCCCCTCCTCCCATCCGCCCAGCCGCCGCCGCCTTTGAAGAGTTCCGCCACGTTCACGCCCTCGCCGGGCCTCAACGGATGGGAAGATGTCGGCGGTTGAGCCACGGAGGAAGATGGAAGTCATACGAGTCGATTGGGATCCTCGAATAATATGAGAAGAGAGAATTTCTCTGTGTCGATAATATACATCATATGACATAGATCATCATCCCAAATGTAGAAAATCGAAAATGTCTTGCCAAACAAAGAGATAGTGGTAAATTCAAACCAACTCCAGCTGATGTTGTGGGGCTTTTGTCAGCCCCCGAATGGTAATACCTAGTTCATTCTTGGGTTGCCACATTGGACGAATAAATTTGAAGAACCATGAAATCACGTGGATGATCACCATGTGATGGGCCACTCAAATGGATTCACTGATACCTAAAACCATTCAACAAAATAAAACATGAGAAATAAACCATAGATCTGAAACTATAGAATACAGGATTTCTATGGGTTTATTCAACAAATCTAAAACCATGTTAAACATGCTTAAACAATAGAAATATATCTAAAACCAATAAAAGAACCGATTGCCAAAGCACAAAGGAGCGGACCTGGCCACCGGCGGGATCCAAAAAAGGTGGATCCACCTGTTGATCCCGCCAACAAGAACCGGATACTTCAAATGCAAAAAATGGATGTAACATGAACCATCCGAAAAGATCCAAAAAGCGAAGATTTTGGATCTCACCACCTGGAAAAAAAGGGCATTTCTTCGACTTCAACAAAACAAGATTTCTGCCTGCGAAATGGCCTGTTTGTGCCGACATTTTTACAGATGTTATGGGTTCGCAAATTCAATACCCATTTGGTGCGCAAGGTTCTTTGACAAGAAAGATGTTGATACAGACTCCAGCCGCTTCTGCCACCACAGTGGAATTCTTCACTTCCCACTCTATTGTCACCAACTCTTTTTTCGACGGAACCGCATGAGATGAAGTCTAATCTCCATCAGCCAGCCCGAAGCGAACCCCAACGGTTCTTCCAATCGTATTTTGGCTTCCTCCCAACTTTCATCAGTTAGTGGTCTCCCCATCTTGTAGCTGCCCTGAAATCCCTGGATCTTCTGAGTCCTTCACTTGCCCTCATCCACCTCAATGGAAGGCAGAGAATCGCCCTCTTTCATCGCTACACGTGGCGCGCTTTTGTGCGGAGCAAAGGAGGCTGAACGTCTGCAGATGGTGGAGGTTGGGGGAGGGAGATTTTTTTGGATGTGATTCTGGTCAATACCCTCTGGTAAACTAACATAACTATAGAAAATCACCATTTTTAATTGGTAAATCCACTATAAATTGCCATTTTCAATAGCTATGTTAGTTTACCAGAGGGTAGATGTTTGGGTGGAAAAAACTGTCAAAAAGTGTGAGATTTTGGAGTGAACGTGCTTCTTCAAGCACCTATCTTGGAGATTTGATGTGCAACAAAGGTTGAGTTTTGCCAAAAGCATTTCCAATTGGCATGCGGATATCGAATCAAATTGGATCCCCAAACAAACTTGCACCTCCAGGAAAGATAGTACCAAGCTTGGATTCACGAGCAGTTTCCAACCTGGAATCTTACCCGTTTGGAAACTACCTTCAATTCGTACCAGGCCTTAAGCTTGATACTTCCATCACAGAGCCTGAAATCTGACCCAGGTTCTGATGTGAGTTCCTCTTGCCATCCCAGCATCCCAGAATCCGAGCTCCTTTTTCCAACTTGTCTAGCTGTAAATGGATAGAGGTCTAGAGACAGGGCGGGAAAGTGGCACCTGCGAATAGGAGACTGCCACCCGCGCAGCATGAGGGCACTGTCTGGGCAAACTTCTATCGCTTGTTGTTTCTCATCATCGCCATGAAAACTAAGGGACTACGGCTAGAACCCTGCACAATAGAGCCCTGGGCTATTGCTCTCCGCATTCAGAAATTGCCCATATGAATGTTCAGAGGGTAAAAGCATCAATGTGTTAGGTGTTCCCAAGTTTGACCGCCAATCCACTTTCAGTGGCAATGTACCCCAAATAGACCCCATGGTGTATATGTATATATATATATATATATGCATCTGCATAATTATGTGTGCATGTATAATGTGTATATATAACTATATACTGTATATATATATGTATATATGTACCTTTTTGTCCTTTTGGATACTCATACCACTACGTTTGCTAGCTTTCCATTACTTTCTAATGGCTCCAAGGAAGCAAGCATCAAACCCTGAAGGAAGATGACTGCCTATGAAGTCCCTAAACTTCATAGCCCACTCCTCAAGCTGCGCGGTCCAAAGCGGCGAGTTGCGCCTCCGAAAAATGGTAAAAGGTGTCCCCGGCGAAGTGCGGGGCCTGACCACGGCCGTGGGTCATGCACTCTGGATCTGATATGGTCTGATGTCATGTGTATATAATGTAAAATTGAACGTGATGAACAAGTTGAGGTCAAGTAATGTACGGAAAGATGTGTGTATACTAGTAGATACCTATATTATGCAATGTGACTACATGTGCATGTTTGTGGATACATGTGCATGTTTGTGGATACATGTGGATGCATGCGATTGATTTGGATTCCATGTATAATCTATGTCTATAGCTGGGGATCCAAATACCTCAAGACAAGCTGGCAGGGCTCGTGGCCAAAATTCTGCTTGGAGGGTCCTATTTAATATTTGAATGCTACAACGGCACAGATTTTGTCAGTGTTTGCCTTCAATAATTACCGAATGGTTGGGGGTAAATAAGTTGGAGCCACACCAAAATGTCCGGTGTAGCTGGGTGTATTTGTCTTATATTGTGTATCTATACACACGTATACAATGTTCATTGACATGTTTGCATGCCCATTTCTTGTAGCAACATGTCCCGTAGCAAACATGACACTTCTTTCTGAGCTGTGACAATTTGCTTAAATCAACACCAAGATTAAGCACCAGATGATGCGGATGTCCCAAGCGACCAAAACCTTCCGAGGGGACCAATATCCCTCGAAAAGTAGCATTGCACCCCAAAAAACATGGATCTGAAAGATGACTTTCCAAGTGGGCAGGGCATGTGTCTGGTTTCAACCTATATATATATATATTATACAACTTCTGGGCACAAACAAAGTGGGGAAGTCTCAAACTTTGGCACAGCTGCACTCTCTCATAACAACCCCTATCCCGCCTATTTCATGGCCGCCAAAATCTCTGGAGCAAACCTGAGAGGTGTTGTCAAGAAGTGGCAATCTCCGGGTCTTGTTCCTGACATCCCCATGTTTGTTGGTGATTAAACTTATAATGGTTGACGGAAAAAGTGCGGATATCACTAGTAGGGGCCTAAGGATATAGACTTAGACGTCAAGTTACTCATAGTCCCCTTGATTGCGGGCCAATATATTATATGGGTGTGTCCAAAAATGCGGGATACCACATATAGTTTACTTCATATATGGCAATTTCAATCGAACAATACTAAATGTTAGAACCCACTGGATTTGAGGTAGTTTCCTATACATCTCAGACAAAGCCTGATAAATCATTGATAGCTTTCGAGATGTTTTCCGGTTGATTCCTAAATATATCTATGGATGTTCATCTTGTAATCAAACATGGCAATGGAAAATCTCCTATAAAAACATGTTTTTGAATGGGAAATTCATCGCACTACATGGACCTCATCTAGCGCGAAGCCCAGCCGCGAGTCCTCCCCGGTGGCAATCTTGGTGATCTTGCCATCCTCGGAGTGTTGGGTCCAAGGTTGAAGACCACAAGGTCGGGCCCCCCTAGAAAAAACCATAGGAGAATGGTGATTTAACCAACAAAAATCGTGATTTCATGTGATTTTTCTCGTTGATTTACGATAGGTGAGTTGGTGATCTTCAATTTCTTTGCATGATTTATGGCAATCAGAACCATATAGTTCGTGGATGTTCGGGTTTTTCATACTTACAACTGGGGGGGGCATCTTGTATCCATCCCATGGCACTATGATTGGTGAATATAACTCCAATAACCTTTGGGTTGATTAGGGGCATATAACTACGATATAACTATATAGTACTATCCCAACAGATGTTATTTTTATATTATCCCTATATTTTCCCAATATCTATATAGTTATAGATATATTATCCCAAACTATATAATTAAAGTGGATTAGATTTGGGATTATAAACCAACTAACATAACTAGGGGGGCACTACCCTGTGTGAGGTGTCCGGGGCCGCCACGTCAATGATCATGGCGTATCTCTCCGACCTGCGAGCATTTTGGGCTACAACGATGGTAGCTACTGGGAGGTGCAGTGGGGCAGTAGGGATTATGCATGGAGATCATCAGAATTAATCAAATAACCAAAGCAATTACCCCTGTAAGTTTGGATATAACATGATATGGTTCTAGAAATCTACTTTTATATAGTTGGAACTGAGCGAAGCGATTCTCCTGGGTCTAATGGTCTTCAGGAACCGATCGGTGACAATAGATTCTGGTCCTGTGTCAGACGTGTCCTTTCGTACCAATGCATGTGTTGGGGATGATAGTATCACGTCATTACATGTTGGTATCTGATGGATCATATTGCTATCTGATTCCTTTTGCTGAAGAAATCCCCAGTTGTTGAGATGAGACCACTCAATTTCACTAGCAGCCCACGATAGAGAGAATTAGATATTCATTGGATCATCAACCGAATTCCCAGGGACCATGCAACCGACAAGACAGGCTGTGGCTAATCTTCTCGCCTCAAAGTCCATGAGACTTGCTGCTCCAACCACCAATTTCTCTTGGTACAACCAATTTCTGTTGCTTCAACAACCCATTTCTGTTGGGAACCCCTTTTTTGCTGGGTGTAATCCCATTTCTCCTGGCGATATAAATCCAATCGTTGGGTTTAATATCAGTTCTCCCAAGCTTTGCTGGTCAGATCCCTCCTGGTTGCCATCAACACAGCCTAGATTCGTTCGTGTCGTGACATAGTCTGTTCCAAACTGTTGGGATATCCCCTGGTATAGATTCTTTAAGTGATGTTTCTCAATGTTTCTCATGTTTCTGAAATGTTTGTAAGATTGGTTATACCTAGACACATATTATATATATATATATACAGAATTATACATATGCAATCATATGCACATGTTGGAATAATCTATCCCCAACAATGGGAACTGTTCCTATGTTGGTTCCCATTGTTTCTCAAATCACCTGGTGTCAACCAGTCATCGACTCCCGCCTGATGTTGCCCAACTTGGCAGAAGCATCCAGCTCCATGTCCAAGGCCTTGTCCAACAAAAAGGGAAATGGATGCATAGATTGCATAGTGTCGATCGTGTACTGCATGTACATGTATGATTTTAGGTTAAATCATATATATATATATCTATACAGTATACAGTATACATACATAGAATTCTACCGTGTACAACCAACATAATTATTCACTATTTCGGCAGGCATCAAGTGGAACATATTGGTTGAGAGATATTGAGATTGAACGAAACAGAGAGATTGAGAATGGCAAGGTTCTGAGCATGGTGCAGCAGTGTGGTACCAGAAGAAATCAAAGAAGGCCCCTATTATTTGATACCGTCTGGTAATTTTAACAGTTTGCTATCGAAATTCACCACTAAAATAATAGGTAAATCATGGAACTTGTTATATCGTTTGCCATAGCTATGTTTTCAATAAATACCAAAGGGTATGCCAAAAGGGTCACTGCTCCAGTGGGTTCCTACCATTGAGAACAGCATTTCTTTTCAAACTACAAATCTAATCAGAGCAAACGATCAACGTATCGTGCAACGTATCACTCACTTGACATAGTGGGCATTTTGGGCATGATATTCCAGTTCAAACCACCATCTTGATCGCAGGGCACAACTTTTAGGAAAAGATATGATTATCCAACTTGTGGGATATCATATGAACTCATCTTAAGTCTTAAGCCTAATATTGGTATGGGATGGTATGATATATCATCACCCCAAAGAAAAGATAGAACACAATTTATAACATCCAACTTATCTAAATAACATAGCCATGGAAAATGGCTAATTTTGGATGATTTTCCCATTAAAACCTCCATTTATAGGGGATTTTCCATGGCTATGTTAAATAACCGGAGGGTAACTTATGTTATAACCATATGGAATGATGGTACAACCTCGGGCCGCCTTGGTCAGCTCACACTTGGCATCGGCCAGCATGCGGACCTTGCCCTCGGCCTCAAAGGTGGCCCCCTTTGGATGGAAAATCCCCCATTGATCTCCAGTAATAATGTGGTAAACCCAATAGTAAACATCCCCTATCTCACCAGAAATTTGCCTTATACACTCTCCATATTGGAGATTTACTATTGATCTATTGGGTTTACCACATTAGATGCTTTTCCCAGCTATAAACCGCCATCTATAGAGGATTTCCAGCCAGCCATCTGTGATTGCCCAAGGGTAACCGACATCGTTGGCCGGTTTTGGCCATGTCAATACGTCCAACATTGGAAGTTCATCTTGGTTTGTGGTAGTAACATAAATCATTTTTGAATGTCTTCATGTATGATGTTGACCAACTAAGATAAGGCAACCTGCCAGAATGCATAGGTCACAGATTAGTAGGTTACACTTGGTGATACCACAGGTTGATGTTATTCTCTTATTTGTGTCTGATTAACCAACCAGTGGGTATTTAGGTGATTGCAGGGTTTACATTCTTAGTTGCAATTATACTGTATGCCACTGGGTATATGGTCAACAAATTCTACGAACCGGTCTGTATGTTCTTGACAAGGTCAAAAACCATGGTTGTTTGTGACCATCTCTACTAAGGCGCATGGTATTGTCGCTTCCAAACAATGGTTTGGTCGTTTGGTGAGTTTTTGGACGCCTTTTCACCATAAAACCGTCTTGTAGGGTAATCGCTCTCGCACCCCTATTCTGCTAGGAGACAATAACTATCATAGCAGCCAGTGAGCACTGGATGTGATCATCAACTGATGGTTTCACAACCAGGCCATCCAAAAGACATATGCAACATAAAACTAAATTGTGAAAATAATCCCACTGTATCCCAGTTTTGGCATGAACACCCACGCTACTTGAAACCGCCAAGTGCCTGAGATGTCACGAGAAAAATTCGTCAAACCACTGGGATTCTCGGTGGTTTAAGCCACCTTTTGTGTGTTGATATCCTCAACGCAGCTGCCGTTTGATCATTGCAGTGATTATCAAAATGGTGTGTTTGGGAAACTGCTGTCTATTTTTTGCACTCCGACAATCCAAGATAGGAAGCTGGACAATTCCCAATACATGGTCATTTCAATCGGAAAATTACTGAACTAAATGGGGATTTTCCAGCAAGCCATGGAGCTGATTACCAGAGGGTAATCGCCAACCAACCAGGCAACCAACCTAACCATTTGACCAGGAAGGACCATCATGTCTAAACTACATACTATATCCCCATATTGTGGTCAAAACCCACTGTATTCCTGCAAGTTTCTGGTTGGTTCTTTGGGGTTTCATGCACCATCCAAAAAAAAAAGCTAGCGCTCGCGGCTGCCTTCTGCTGCTCGCCCCAAGCTTTCATCACGAAGGCATCGTTCACAGACACGCAGGCCACGACCTGCAAAACCCCAGGAAGGGACAAGATTTGCCAAATGAACGGTGGTCAAAAGATCGTGTTAACGACGATGTGGAATAACGGACAATATGGATATATTTGTTCATAAACTAATGGTTAAATCACCATTTAATTAATCCTAGGGGATTTAACCAAACATCAATTGGGATATATATAATAGAATATGTCACGAGAATGTAACCAACAATATGCAAAAGCCTCCAAGTTTAAGTAGGTTGACTGGGATTTTTGCTGAATAATATCTACAATGTTCTATGGGCTTATAAACCAACTTATACCTGTTCAAATTACTTTAATTCAAGTGATCCCCACCATGGCATGCATAGATATATATATATATATACTGAAAAACTTTGGAAAAGTATATCAACATATGCCGTGATGAGGGTAGCAACCTGACTGAATGGACACCGGACTCAGTGGAAAGCGCATCCAATAGAAGTCACATTCTTTTCTGCTCCGTTGCAGGCAAGTCTTTCTAAGCTTTATCTGACTTATATTCTGACATTCTATCTGACATTCTATCTGGCATCTACAGTGGTTTGGCATTCTATCTGACATATATTCTGGCATTCTACCTGGCATTCTATCTGACATTCTATCTGGCATCTAGTTTGGCATTCTATCTGACATATATTCTGACATTCCGATCTGTTGCTGGCAGATGAAGTCCGGCAGTGCCCACTGCGATCTGGAGCTGGCAGATGAAGTCCGGCAGTGCCCACTGCGATCTGGAGCTGGCGAGGAGGACGAGGACGAGGACGATGAGGAGAAGGAGAAGGACAGCTCTTATAAAATCTAACAACCCTCAGCTGGCAGGTGGGGAAAAACCTGGAATAATGGTGACATATGGTGATGTGTTCTCGGGATATGCTAGGGATTCACTCTGATACAATGGGAATATCATGGAATATCATGAAGAATATGAGGACATGTACAGTATTGGTTTACTGTTCATGTCTCAACGGGATTCGCAGTTCATGGATGATAATCCCCAGTAGATCAGGGTAGACATATATTTCCCAAACTCATCATCAACATGGCTTCTGAACACTCAAATCTTCGGTGAGTTGTCCCAACTCCTGGGGCCCTGGGGGCCCCCTGGTGAAAGATCTCAGCTCCGCCTCGGCCCCAGCGGCTTTGAGATCCTCAGCTTTCTCGATGTAGCCGGGCCTGGAGCCGGAAAAACCGAGAAATGGGATCCCTCTGGGGGAAATGGAGAGGGAAAACATGGGAAAACCACATGGATGACACAAATATGAGAAATGACATGTTTCAAATTGGAAATCCCTCCAACGGATTTAGAGGGCTTTGGATTTTGGAAGTGGATTGTTGTAGAAAGAAGGTGGTCACCTGGTACGAAGTTTGAGCAACTCCGTTGATGTTTTGTGTTTATAGGCCAGCTTTTTCTCCAAACACACTAGTTTCTTTGGAGTCCAACAATGTAGGTCAGCTCAAATCCATTCTATAGCTTCCATTCTGATACAGAAATACAGTGTGTAGATGTATGTAGTCTTGTTGGTGCTTTCAATCCATCCTCACTCTCAGAAACAATCGTCAATTAAGGACCATCGTCTCAAAAGTAGAACTGGAAAGTGAGGAATACCCCAAAAAGCTCAAACTTCCCAAGCCGCCAACTAGGCAAGTCTTGATTGGTTAGGGAGACTGTCCGATTTTTTAGACTAGTGTTCATCCCTAAAGCTGGATCCACGATGGGTACTGTACATGCTTCCGTGGAATATTCCAGTTCTACGGGAACATAGGGCCTGGTCTCTAACTGGTTCCTCAAAACGATCAATCTGCGGATGCACAGTTTTGCAAATTTATCAATTTTCCCCATACTCATCGATTATCTGCGGAATTTTACTGGGTTCGAATATCAACCCAGGATTAGCAAACCCCTAGTTTACTAATTGGGGGTATGATGTAGAAACGGAAATAACACTCTTTTGGGAACCCCCCATATTCCATGGATTCCATCTTGGGTCTTTCAAACCAAACCACCCTCTCCAACAAGGTCCCGGGCAGGTGCTTCTCGGAGCAAGTGGGCCTGGCTGGAGATGGTAGCAATGCATAGCAATGCCGGGTGAAGGACATGGGGTTTCACTCCGTGGGAAGATCTTGGAAGTCTGAAATTGATTCCTTTTGTATCAAGGGAATCGGATTTGTACGCTACAGTATTCCATCCTTTTTTGGAGAGGTAGATGCATCCCCCCACCATGACTGGGATTCCAAGCTGCGCCATGGAAGAGGGGGATGGAAGTCCCGAGTTCTTCATATCACAACGGTTAGCATATGTTTTTTTCCAAAAAAATGGTAAATGTTGGAAATTGGCCAGTTCAAGAAATAGGGAAATTGGTGATGAACCAATATATTAACCATTGGATTTCAACGGATTTTAGATGTCTTACGCGTACCCTGTTTTTGGATAGCCCCATGTTTCATGTCATATCACATCTCCCAACAATGTGCGAGGCAGACGTAAAGGCTCCTGGCACTGCGAAGAGAACTCCCTTCTTGCCTGCAGAGAACTAGGAAAAAGTTGGCGGGAAGCCCTTGAAACATGTGGCGGTTGGATGTGGTTGATCTAAGCTCTTTCATTTGGAACCATAACATCAATGTTCTTCGCAATCAGAATTCTTTCCAAAGACCTTTATATCATGATCACCATGTGGCCTTGTAAAGCAAGTCTTTGAGCATTGAAAAAACACTGGGGGGGTTCACTCCACCCCCACGCCTTTGAAGAGTTCTGCCACGTTCACGGCCTCACCGGGCCTCAAACGAAGGCGAAGATTTTGGATCGAACCAGCTGGAAAAAAAAAGGTTTTTGCTTCGATTTGGGGAAAAAAACAGCAAAACAAGATGTTCTGCACCAGATGTTCTGCGTTCGCAAGTTCAACACCCATTTGGTGAGAAGGCCGCAAGGTTCTTTGACACGAAAGATGTTGATACAGAATCCAGTTGGTTCTGCCACCACTCACACTGGATTCTTCACTTCCCACTCTATTGTCACCAAATCGCTTTCGCTTCCACGTATTTCCACCAACAGATTGGCTTGGTCTGCGTGTCTTCTTGAGCGGGTTAAGGTGGGGGAAACCACATGAGATGAAGTCTTATCTCCAGCAGTCAGCGCGAACCCCAAAGGTTCTTCCAATCGTCTTTTGGCTTCATCCCAACTTTCATCACTTAGTGGTCTCCCCATCTTGCAGCTGCTCATAGCTGCCCTGAAATCCCTGGGATCTTCTGAGTCCTCGACTTGCCCTCATCCACCTCAATGGAAGGCAGAGAATCGCCCTCTGCAGCCTCAGCCGGGCGCCATGGCTTGATGCCCGATAATTATTCACATCCATGGATGGATGGAGTACCCTCTGGTAATCAAACATGGCAATGGAACATCCACTATTTCTAGGGGATTTTCCCATTAAAACCTCAATTTCTAGGGGAATTTCCATTGCCACGTTTGATTACCGGAGGGTATGTTTCCCCTCTGGTGTCTTCAAACATAGCAATTGGACATCCCCATGAAAAGTGGAGGATCGTGGAGGTTTTTTAAGTCAAACAAACATCCATGAATGGTGGATTTTCCAGCAAACCACCTTAGATTACCCGAGGATAAACAAGTCACAGTCATGATTCATGATGAGAAGCTGCAAGTTTAAAATCCCAAGTAACCGATTGACTTACCCTCCGGCAATCCAACGTAGCAATTGAAAATGCCCATGAATAACGAAGAGATTTCATGGGAAAATCTTCGAACTAACGAGAAATGTTCCATCCCAAATCTATATCTTGCCAAATTCATTGCCCATTAAGATGTGATTTGCCATGTGTTTTCCACATATTTTGGCACCAACCCCCAGCCACCGCGGGGGTCCAGTGGCATGGCGCAGCACGGTAATGCGGCACTGGGGTCCTGTGGGGAGAAACATCCATTCACCAGCTATTTGGGGTACCTAGGGTCCAGGGTTTTGGGCACATAGCCACAAATCATCAGAAATCTCAATTTTCATCCATTTTCTGGATTGATCTTGATCACCATCCCAACTATCTCGATATATTATCCAGCTTTTGCCTGTGACACATATGGAATCAACACAACAAAGGCATTCAACCAGCAAATTCTGGATTTATGACTTATATGATATGTTCTGATGCATCAACAAACTTCATTCAACTAAGAAATTTTGGCTCATGACATGGTTTAAGCATAAACAAACTGGGATTCAACATGCTTCAACTAAGAAATGTCCGCTCATGGCATTTTTGAAGCACCAACAAACTGGGATTCAACTGAAAAAACTTGGCTCATGACATGTTTCAAGCACCAAAACAATGGATGGTTCAGCCAAACCATGAGATTTCACAAACAGTCGTTTGGATTTTCACTAATAGTGTGGATTGAAGGCAGTTGTCATTGTTATGTTTATTCGCAAAAGAATGACATGGGCTGAATCTGCAAATGCTGAATTTATACGTTTTATAAGTTATTATAAACTATTGCTATACATGCAGTTAATATCAGTTAATTATTGTGTATCACCATCTTCTATGGGAACATGATCTACACATGCTTCATGTACCAGGTTGGGCGCCCTCGCTGGTGATTTTCATCATTTGCTGCTCAAGCAATGTCATTTGGCTACTTAAACCCCACATGGATCCAGTTTGGTTTGTTTCACCATGTCAAAACACTAGTTTTTTGTTCATAGAAACTGATTACTTGTTCCGTTCAAACTCATATCTAAATTTTAAATGAATGAAACCATATGAAACCATAGAATGTCCACTGAATTTCCCAGATCTTTGGTCAAAATCCCAATTTCCTCCCAGGAATCTCTGCGAGTTCCGCACCTGTGGTGCCGCGACCTTGACCGACAAAGGTTTCCGAGCCAAAGAACGACCTGGTCATCGTCGTCAGTCGAATGACTTGGATGAGAACTGGAGGTATCCCGGTATCTCCATGACTTTGGAAACCTCCATGTAACCCATTCTACATGTAACATATTCGTTGGTCATATTATTTACACTTGTGCACATTTTGAAACATGATTTTATCTCTCCACATTTCTTGCGGATGGGTTTGGGTGGCGAAGAGTCTAAGTCCATTCATTGGGAGTTCCTCGTCATATCCCAAAAATGTTCAAACCTCCCAGGAGTCGCCACGGAGTCCAGCCAAATTCCATACAGAAGATGCCTAGAATGGACATGACGCGATTCTTTCACTTTGTTTCACGATTATCCTCCAAACAAAAGGAAGTTCAATAAAGTTCAATGAAGTTCAATGAAGTTCATCACTTGGAATATCGACTAAGGAAACTAACCAGATCCACATGAGGAACTTCCAGCAACCACTCAGCCTCGCCTCAACAATGCCACGCCGCTGAGCAGCACCAGGCAGCGGCTGAGCACACCTTGACGAGGCATGGCTTCTGCGGTTAGCGCCTGACAGTGCTATAGGAACCCGGTCTTGGTGCTTGGAAGGTTCTTCTGTTTTGGGCTTCGTCCACCCTGAAAATGGGAAGATTGGCAGCAAAAGTCAGGATTTTATCAATATTGGGGGTTCAACCAACAAAATGAAGATTTAAGCAACAAGAATCAACAGAACACGGTGGATTTGTTTGAGCGATCAAACTGGCCAAGATTGCCGCCAAGACTGTTGGGACGTCACCCACGGAATGAAAATACCCACATGATGGCACATGTTTCAAACCAAAAAATGGAACATGCCTCAAAGGATTGCAAATGAAGTCAGTAAATGACCCTGGTATCACTTTGTATGGCTGTGTGGAGAAAGCTTTGGACCCCTAGTCAGTCAAACGAAGATTTCTTGGAGAGGAATAAAACATGCTCGTTGGATCGCAGGTGTAAGTTCAATGATGTACTCCCACAAGCTCAGTGACACGCATCCCAAATTCCTGGGAGAATCTGCAGTGATCGGGTCAAAGGTCCAAAAAGTGGCGCAGCACCCTTGACGCCCCCTCTGAAAAGCATGTTAGAACATCTGCGGTGATTCTTAAACTGTTTGAAGTTGTTAAGTCGACCTGTTTTTCAGCAAATCGTCATTGCAGTTTTTAAGCCTTTCCCTGGTTGGGAAAAAAAAATGGCTTTCCAGTCAAGAATTTCCGATGAAATCGACCGATGACCCTGCCTTCAAAGGGGATGAGCTGGCGGCTTCTACTCTGAGTCACAGATCGGTGACAGCGGCGACACGAAGGTTTTGTTGAGCCAAAAACATGAAAGTCATGTCTGAGCCTACTGAGCTCCATACTAAGATTCAAAGTCGTGGTTCCGTCTTCTTTTTCCATCCCTTTCAATTCCTCTCCATGCCTTTCCACCCCATTGCATCCCTGTTAGTCTGGACATTTCACCAGTTGCTTATGTTGTTTCCCAAGATCTTAAGCACACCCTGCCGATGGCCCATCTTGCCCAATCACTCCTCCCAGTCATTCCATGAATCGTTCCAGGAGTCGTTCCAGTGCCACGATTTCCAGCCACCTGGCGCATGACTTAGTCCATGTGTCGATCCCGGGCGTTGGAATGTGGCAAACACCATCATACACCATAGATATCCATAGATTCTATTATATTGCTATTGTATGCTATTGTGATGTTTCAAATCCTGAGAACATACATTAAGATGGCATGATTGCAAAATCCATGGTGAAATTGCGCACATTGTTTACCACTGATTGCTAGCGGCGAAGTTTCTGCTTTTCAAGCACAGCAAGAATTTAGCCAAGGGATCCAAGGGCCCGCCTGACCAATCATCCCAGCCATTCCACCAACTCCAATTCGACCTGAATCTGTGCTCTGTTGGATCCCACAGCTTGATGGGAACACCATCCGTTGAACCCACCGCGATTTCCGTTGGGGACCCCTGAGGCTCCGTCCAAGGGGTCTCCCAAGTTTTGCGCGTTTCGGGCTCTGGCTCCTGGTGAACATTCCTCAGGCTGGGATTAAGGGACCATCGTGGACCGCTTTCCTAGCTACTGGTCCGACCCCCATGACATCTTGGGACCATACGACAATCTGCTACTATCAGATGATCAGGTGCATCTCTTCATGTGGGAAAACCTAGTAAAAACAACATATCCGGGCCACCACGGGTCCATAGCCATCCATGGTTTGAAGTCTGCTTGACCCAGTATTTCTCCAGTTTCATTCTGAGGCCAGTTCCGTCTGTGTTGAGTACCATTTCCCTAAAGAAACACATCCTAAATTGGACCCCAAAATTACTGCCAGCTGCCAGGGTCTTGGGATGTTTTGTGTGTGTGTGATTTTTTTCACAAGGGGGCAGAGATCAATCAAGATCTGTAACAACAATCAACATATATAACCTGTTCCCTACATCGATCTATCTAGCATACAAAGCCAACTGTATCCCTTCAACTAAAAAAAGGACCGTTGGAAAATCACTAAATCCGACTTCCTTCTCGTATGTTGCTGCTATAAATCCCCACGTTTACTGCTTAAATCTCCATGTGTACTTCTTAAAACCACATTTTTACTAGTTCAATGACACTTTTGCTTGCGTCAACTCCTCCAAATCTTCCCCAATGTGTTGCTAAACCTCCACCATTTTTTCAGCCCAGGTGGCTCCAGCACCCGCATGTCATGCGCCAGCTCCAGCACCTTCTTCCGCGGCAGCACGCCCAGGTGCCAGGGCCAGTCCGGAAGACCCGGGGAGCGCGTGGGGCACGGGTCCTGGGGGATGGCACTGGTAGGGCCCGGTAGGGGGTCAGCGAGCCCTGGGAGTTGGGGATATGTTGGGGATAAATCTGTGAGGATATTTTTGTTGGGGGTCCAGTTTGCTACAGGTCTCATACCATTTTTCTGCAGTGATCATCATTGAACATGATTTTTCAATGCATGTTCATCAGTTTTTTTATTTTATGATGAGATAATGATTATCATCCCCTCTTTATTCATCAACGAACAAGGGGGAAGAGGTTGTGCATGGCTCTGGTTGAGAGCCTGTGAGCAGCTGGGCTTGGAGGCTCTTCCCGCCAGAAACTTAATGAGATATATTATGAGTTTTTGTGGTATAGATATAAGAGTAACTGATCTGTAAGGGCTTCTGAATGGTGGCCCTGAGTTTGCATGAACACAGCAGGAAAATCCACCGTGTTGAAAATCGGCAAGTCATCTACAAGTGCCGGATTTTCCAGTGCCCCATGCATGTTCGTTTGCTGGAGGGTAAACTAGACTAGAAACTGATTCAAAACCCATGGCGCTTCTCCATTTATCAGTAGGATATCACATCTGGCCCGGCCTATCGTACCACATTTGGTGGTTGGAATGGCCAGCAGGAGATCATAGTCATAGTCCCCCGAAGGCCACTTGAACGAAGGATCCAGGCGGCTGGGCATGTCATCCCACACTTTCTTTGGATCCACCAATTCGTTTGCAGGGTTAGTTCTGGTGAACAGAAGGTAAAGGGGACGCATGCTGCAAAGCGATTGTGGTGAGTGTTGATGGTGGTTGATAGTCACAATCCTTGAAAAGACCCATGCCACAAGAGTGTAGGAAGTCGCTTCTAAGTGTTCATGGTGGTTCATCACCCATTGAAATCCTCAACAGTCTTAAAAGGCCTTGTACCCCAAGAAATCCAGGATTCATACCTGGACCCAGCAAAGACCAGTGTCCTTCAGAGGCATCGTCTTGGTGATCCTGTACTTCTGAAGTGGTCCCTTCCAGTGGCCATTCTGCTGTGCAGGCTGCAGCCGCTCACGTTGGAGGCAAAGCAAACCGACGACCTCGGTGGCCGGGAAACATCGATTTTGATCATTTTCAGCATGGCAAACGATCATTCCAAAATTTGGGAGTATCCAGTCTGGACCAAAACATGGGGCAGGGAAACCACAAGGTTTACATGATTTTGGTGATTGGTACCGCCTCCTTGGGCAAGCTAGAGCCTGTCACTGCAGGAAGCCACAAATAATCACTGGTACCTACCATCAAATCAATGATTTTCCTCCAAAGCTGTTGAACCTAGAGCCAATTTGTTATCCAAATAGCAAACCAAAACATATTCTATATACATATACATTTGTATAATATAAAATGATATCATGTGTATAAAGATATTGTAATATATTAGCATGATCATCATATTTCATCACACAATAATTTGTCAATATCGTTATATGATTTTCATAATAGTGATCATGATAATAATCATAATATAAGAATATATAGGATATCATTATAGTTCATCACATCATGTTTCATTCATATCTTAACCATTGATTATTAACATTTAGTAGCTATTTATATATATATAATCATACATAATATGTATCTATATATATATATGTATATATATATATATAAATATATAGATATCCCCATTACATCCCCAGTACATTCCCGGTTGGTCTGTGACTCGAAGGCACCGCCTGGTGCGGCAGCTCCTTCTCCGCCGGCGGAGTTCGCAGCTTCAACGCCGTGGCCGTGTCCGGGAGGGTCTCGTTCTCGGCCAGGCCGGGCCGGGCCACGTGCAGCGCGTACCTTGGGACAATCCCATCCCCAGAAAAAAATGCTGGGTCTTTACCATGAAAAATGGTGGTTTAATACGGGTTCACATGGTTTATATAACATGGTTTGACATGGTTTAATCTGGTTTAACCAGCCTGAAATGAGGATATACAGCCAATTAATGTACTATGATGTACTATTATCCTGTATATGCCCATATGTGGGCCCAGAATGATAGGTCCAATACTGAACCAGTGTTTCGATTTGAGTGTCTTCAATGTTAGAAACCTGGAACATATCCCATTATCATCGGATAGGATCACCTGTCTCACTGCAGCTTACGAAGAGTCTTCCAATGACCTTACAGTCTGGTGGTTTCCAAACATGGAGGTACATAAGGTAAACCAAGAGTCACAGGTGTGTTGCCAATGTTGAAGGAATTGCTTTTTCCAGGTTTTGTCTTAGCGTATCCTTTGGATCTTGTTGCAAGATAAATAAACGACAAGAAGTAATGCAACCGGACCGGAAGTAGCAAATCACGAAGCAATATGGCTACGTTTGACTGGTGGGTTTCAGAGAACTATCTACTACGACTACGGCTTCTTCACTTGATTACGAACATGGAACTTTTCAAAATTGTGTTATTTCATGTTATTTCATATTATTTCATCTGCAGATCCTTTTCCTGGGGGGAAAGCAAGGGCTTTCCACCTTCCATATCTCTCTTAGACTACCCTCTGGTGCTTCAACATAGCTATGGAAAATCACAATGTTTGAGGGGTAAATCATATTCAAAAAAAAACGTGAGCTTTTTTTGGCCATAGTGTCAATAGCTATATATGGTGTCCAAATTTTATTCAGAGGATCCCCTCCATTCAATCAGCTATCTTAAATTACCATTTCCGTATTGCTCATTTGCCCCATCCAGATCATCCAGATACCATCCATCTGGAAAAACTGCTCGGCGCCACAGGTAGGTGCTTTGACCCACCAATATGGCCAGGGCTGTTTGACCCGTCCTGGACAGAATATGACAGAGTGGTAGCGTCAACTGAGCTGAAAAGCATGTAAAAATATGCTGTCATTGGGGATCATCATCCCAAACATGGTTGAAAATAACAAAATATGTGAAGCCACCAAAAAGTTCAGAAAGGTTCAGCATGGTTCAGCGTCCAACTGATTTCTTGGCATCTGCCTGCTATAATGATGGGCCCCTGTCACTTATATACTCATCAAAACATCTGAAGAACGAGGGTTGCAACTAGTTGCAACTACCATTTCACTGGGGTTCAACACGCAGTTATAGTTGTATATTTGGTTGGTGGTTTCAACTTGTGTCAACAACAGTGAAATCCCCCTGAGAATACACCGGGGTCCAGACAATCCATCATCCTTTAATTCTTGTTGGCATCTTCCCTCCTATAAATGCACAAATCCAAAATCCAACTGTTTGTTTTTCTCAAATCTCCCGCTGGAAATCCATCATCCAACAGCATCTACAACAGAATCTGTTCAGGATGTGTTGTTCATATTCCGCCTAAAAAACAATCATATCATATGTGTGAGAACGTTTTGTTCACCTTCCCCCTACCTACCATCCCCCAAACAAACCAATCGACCCTGCCATGGATCAGGGGTTGGAAGACCATCCAACCTAAACATGGGCCATTCACAAGGGTTTATTTAAGTCAATGTGAATTGTGGAAATTAAAAGAATAAACTTTAACTTGTATATATATATATATATATAATACTAATACTTTCATACTTTCTAGGATATGTTCTTCATATTCCTACCATCCCCACCCAAAGACTCCCCAAAAACAAAGACCCCACCCCCCTGCCGTTTCAGCCGCCCCCGGTGCCCCGCCGCTCCTCACCGTCACCGCGTCCGTGACCTCAGCGGCCCGGGCGGCGGCACACGGCCGCCAGCCCAGCAGCTCGCCGCGCAGGGCGCATTTTCGACAGCTCCAGTGGCCGTCCAAGTCGCGACGACCGCCTTGGGATGGGTCGTAAAGGATTCCCCTTGGGTGGTTTGAAGGGAAAGCTTTCATGGCATCAAGTGGTATAAATATGTATAAATAAAGTAGAATTATGGGGAACAGGGGTCTTATAACACGGAATTATATAAATTGTTATAAATGGTAGGGGGGATATGGATCTTGAGATGGAAGATGATAAAAGAAATATGGGGGGATGTTAATTGATAGTGGATATGTACAGTAGCATAGTACACGTGGTGGATAGTTGATTCTTGAGGAATGTTAAAAGTGTGGATTTAATATAGGAGTTTAATCAACAGTAGTGGGAGGAAGACTTAGATTCAGATGGGATTAAATGGCTATTCAGACTGGGGACATTCACTGGAGAATCCCAAAAATAACGAGGATCAACCATTCAAACTCTAGGCATTTCACCCTCAAAAATGCGAGAAACAAATTCAGAGATCTGTCTGGAAATTCATATGTTTTTTTGCAAGATAAAAAATATGAGGGTAAGAAATGGTAAGAAACTTCAGGATTTGTTGATGGGCGCGGAGACAAGCCCGCGGGGGAAAGACATGATGACCATGGATCACAAACAGCGTTAGGATGTTTTCAGCCCATTTTGAGCCATGAAGACCTTGATCCCGAGAATGGCTCCAAAACCAAACCCTCAATCCCCTTTGGAGCATGGTCTCTGGAACCGACTTAGAGCGGGTCCGTTTGGCACTTTGGACGGTTAAACCTTCAGACTCTGGGAAAACAGAGACTTTGGTCATTGAAGATGTCACTTGTAGTTGTAAACCATCCCATTCTGGGGGATCCCGTTTGATCCAGACCTGCCTGGTACAAGCATGGCAAATACCCAGCTGAGGCAAGATTTCCCAACCATCAACGGCCCCCTAGCCGCGTCTGCTTCTGTCTGAGCGACCACTGCGTTCGGCCATGCGGTTGCACACCTGACTCTTTGGTACCACGTGGAATGTTTGGCTGGGGAGGATATTCAGCTGTTTGGCTACGAGGATCGATCATGAGCCAAAATAAAGAATCTACCCAATCACAATCTGGCTGGTGGTTTCCACCCATCCAAAGAAATATGAAGGTCGACTAGGCTTCATCGTCTCATAGGATGGACATGTATAAAGAAATGAAACGCCAAATTGATCCAAATTGTAGTTTTGAATGATTCACGGGATTCCGTGTACAGTTGCTTGGACAAGAAACAGGACCCCTGTCCCAGGGTGTGACATCTTGATGCCAACGTATCCGAATGCCATCTCGCGGTTGAAAGGTTGGTCATGTTCAGTCGAGGCATTCCCAGGTCGATAAACCCGAGGTGATCAAATCAAGGCAGGAGTTCAAGACAAAATGCTACTGCACCATTTTGAAACATCCCCAATGATCCCATATGTATAAATTACAACATCATATCATACAATAATTATCAAAGAATCATGGGAAAACCATTCATCCCAAGGAACTTTGTCGATAGATCACTTTGCGCTCCTTTTCAGCCCACAGCAGCATCGAGATCAGCGGCTCCCGCCTCACATTGTCGGGGCTCGGAGCTCATCGCATCAGGATCTTCAAACAGAATCGGAAAGGAACCTCAGGGAAGGGCGGGTGACCATGCCGGAAAATGCTGGGGACGTTCACTACAAGTCACTACAAGGCGGGGCCCCATAGTTAGCGAACTGTTCGGGTGGATTTGGGACTGCCGATTTTTGGAAACAATCTAACATAGCCATGGAAAATCCCCTATAAATGGAGGTTTTAATGGGAAAATCATCCAAAATTAGCCATTTTCCATGGCTATGTTAAATAACCAGATGGTAAATTGATATTGTGGTGTCAACACAAAAAAACTCTCCAGTTCTGTGTATGGGATCCATGCTGATGACTGGGAATGCTGGGAACATCGGACTACCAACTGCCACAGTTTCTGGAACCTTGGGACTACCATCTCAGGCGCCCATGGTTCAACTTTCTGGCACCATGTCTTCAACTTTCGGGTTGGTCAGGAGCTTTGTCCACAAAATTCACCATGGTTTTGGATCCTTTCAGGTGTGAAGAATATCCATTTCCACCCACGCCGGGCCACAGCTAGAGTGTTCGAGGTTGAAATTCCATAACAGCATTCTTTCTTTGGTCATCCAACCGTCTATTAGTTCTGAGGGGATCCTTGCCATCAGTGCATCTTGCATCATCCCCCCAATGATGCAAATACACGGGGTCTGAACTCCACCGTTTAAGGACCATCTGTGTGAGTGTATCCTTGACCTTGGGGCATGTGAACTGATCAATGAAAACATTGCCATATTCTGCCTGCAATGGCGAATCATCGATGAAACCCACTGCCATAAACCTACCATTTGGGAATGGTTTATACCAACCATTCACGATGCTTGTGGGGATGGTTTAGTATTGGGTTTACCACATTGAGCTTGCCACACCACTGAGTTGATGGTTGAACGATCCAATCCATACAATCGTCAATATGTTGACACTTTTTCTTGGTCGGAATACCCTAACCGACCTACTTGGTTCATATTCCCCTGTTGCTGGTCCACACCCTCATGAAATAGATGTTGTGTCAAGTACATGTTACCTATAACATATCAATCGTATGTCGACTATATGCTAACTGAATGTTGATTGTATATTGATTCAATGTCAATGTCAATTGTGTGTTGATTATAAGTTAATCATATATGTTAAAAATGGTTTATTGAGTATCTCTTACTACTATTATGATCATGCTATCATTGTCATGTATCATTCGTATATTCATTATTATCATTGTTGCCGCATTATCATTATATATCAGTGTTATTGTTGTATTACTATCAAGTACTATCATAAATTATCATTGTATATACAGTACACATATCGCATCATATCACATCATATCACATATTGATCATACATTAACTAATTACTAGTGACCGGTCAACAGAATACGTATCTTTATATAGTCTCCCCCACTGCCAGTGGCTCATACGCCCATCCTCCATGTTGGGCCAGCGGCCCGGCCTGTCAGAGAGATTGGCAACTCCACTTGGCTGACACCTACCGCGCAGCACCATGGCTTGAGGCATGAATTTATTCAAAAAATACACACACAACAGAGAAACGTAAGGAAAGTAAAGGTTTCTATGAAAATTCAGGCGAAACCGGAAACGCCCCAAATTTGATGATCTACTGTCATTTTTCCTTGTAAGACAAATGCCGCTTGGTGGAGGTATACCCCGCGTGTGAATCTGCATATACAGGGTGGATGAAGAGCCAAACCTCTGAATCCAAGCGAGCATCATCAGAAAAATTCCTTCAGCTCACGCTTAGTATGTATATGGTATAATTAATCATGTAAAATTATGTTTAAGAAAATATGCCACATTGTTGAAACTATCAGCTATGTTCTACTTTCCTTAGCTAGGTGGATGATAGCCGACTAATTGGAGGATCATCCCACTTAGTAACTGGATAGAAACCCCAATCCCCCAACTGGGCAATCCCATTTATACCTGGGTCATGACTACGGTAATCCAACGCGGTATTCGTCAGATCATCATGATTTTCCCATTAAAATGGATATGAAATGATATGAAAGTTTGAAAGTATACCGTATACCCCATATTCAAACAGACCCAAATCCATCATTCATGAATGAAACATTGGTGAAATAGCATGAAATCCCAAAGTTTTCACATTTAACTCCCAAGTTTTCATGGTTAAATTATGTTAAATCAGTTAGATCCCCAGTTTTCTCGAAAAAAACAAATACCTTAGGACCATCCGCCCTGGCCCTGGCCTCTTTGCCCCCAGAGCATCACCACGAGACTCGGCTCCTCCACCTCCAAGGTGGGTGGCACCTGGCTAGGAACTCCCCATGAGACATGGCAGGTTTTCCTGAGAAAATCAGATGAAAATAATGTGGGTAAAACAATAATAAACCATCCCCCAAATCACCATAAATGGGTGGTATAAACCATTCCAAAATGGGTGGTTTATTATTGTTTTACCCGCATTAGAGGGGAAGTCATCTACAAATGGAGGGACATGAATAAACTATATTGGGTCAACAAAACGATCGAACACATTTTCCAGGATGTGACATATATGATACTCTACGTGTTGCTTCCCCCATAATCTTATAATATCTTATATATTTTTCAGGTCTCCAATTCTTCGATTTGGGCATTGCCATAGCATGCTATAAACTAACCACTTGCCTAATGGGGCTTCAACCCTCCCCAAAGCTGGTCAAGATTCGCCCTTATAAAAGTGGTCGTTGATAGTCAATAGGCTCTTAGTAAACCTTCATCTTCTCCATTTTCCTACTTGAATCCCAATGGTTTTTTCATAGAAACCCACCATTTCTCATGGCGATACCCAGCATTTCTGATGCGGATCAGCTCACTGTCCAGGCTTCCTGCCGCCCCTGGGCCGTCCGGCTCCATGCTTCCAGGCGCCGTTCAAGGCCTGGGATGCGGGACGATGCGGCCGGGAATGGAAGGCACCTGGGGATTGTGGCGCACATGGTATCATAATGATGAATGTAATGGTATAATGATATATAATGAGATGAGATGGTATATATAATGATCAATCAATGATATATTTTATCACTGATAATGTTATCGTGATGTTATCAAATATGGTCAATACAATCGTGAAATGAGATGGTATATAGTATAATTATATGGTGTTCTTATGGCAAATGTTTGAATTTATATGAAGTGCAAAAATTGTCTTTCAACAACAAACATCTTGAAGATTGCAGTGAGCCAACCATGGCTTTCCGTAAAGAACAGTGTGGTCCCAGCTATGATTGGCTCCAAACGCATCAATGTGGCATCATCCAAGGGATGGAGTCACGGATGGATTCATGGTTGACTTTCGCGGCTTAAACCCCAAGCAATGTTGGTAGAAAAGAAGCGTTGATGAAATTTGCATTCCAAATCACAAACCATCAGTTGCCAATGAACTTGTTGCATCTCCAAGGGAATAGCATTCAGAAATTGAAGCTGGCCAAGCCCACTTTCATTTGATATAGATCAAAAATGGGAAACATCCACTGTGAATATTTAAGTACATCAAACTTAGAACAGATCATTCATCATTCATCATCAATTCGTTCATTCTTCACGAAACAACGAACTTCCACAAAATCAACTCCATAACTCGCATGTTCATGGCTTCTAAAACCAGCAACTAGTCCCTACCCACCATGTGGAGCCACCCCACCTTGCCGTAGGCGAACACGTCGCCGTTGCGCTGGGGCAGCGTCCACTGCGCCTGCCGGGGTGTACCCAGGAAGCGGGGGGGGGGCAATTGACGCCTTGGGCTTCTGCTGCATATTCGCCTCTGGTGAGTATGGTGAATAGTGATTCATCATAGTTAATAATTATGAATAATGGGTTGATAATCATGAATAATGGGTTTGTTTTCCCTCTGGTAATCAAATGTGGCTGGCTGGAAAATCCCCACACAAAATGGAGGTTTATGGCTGATAAAAGCCCCTATAAGTAGGGGATTTTCTGGCAAGCCACGTTTGACTAACAGAGGGTAGAGACTACCCTGTTTCGTTTTGGAAAAATCTGTTGGCTGGATTTCTTGTTCCTATGATTCCTGTGAAAATATGACTCATTTCGGGAGTTGGCCGAGTTTGGCACTCCCTCAACCCCGGAGAATCGGAGCCTGAGAGCGCTTTGTCATTATGATTGATCTTATTAGTATCACAATTACTATCACCGTTATATATCAACACCATTATCATCCCTTTCAGTATCATTGTTTTTGCTATAGAAATCATTGTCAGGAACCAAGGCACCTCTTGTCTACCAAAGTACAGCAAGCATGCATCCTGCATGCAGGCCCTAAAGGCTTCTTGGCGTCAACGGAAATCTCCCAACTGAAAGATGGCACATTTTGGGATGTTTTTGGCTGCAGTGACGTCCAGAGAGGTCGGTGTGATTCATCCAAAGTATATGGATTGCGAATCCCAAACAGTTTCATTCACAACTTATACTCAGTATATACCCAGTGTTTCCATGTGTTTCCCATAATTCTTGTGTTTCCAATGCACCTTTTTCTCTCCGTTCTCTTCAAACAGCAGCTGGCGCTCCTGATGGATGGAAACTGGGGTAGAAAATCGATATCTCTTTGTATACATATAATAAGATCTCATGAGTTATCCATATTGGGATATACTTGGCATATCCAACTGGGGATATCAAATCGATATCTCTTTTTGGGAGATACTTTGGGTACGATTACGTTATCTCAATGGATATCCAATAAACTTATCAAAGAGGATAAATGAGATAAACATATTCATCAAAGATTTGCAAACTTAAAGAGTTGTCCCAAAATCCCACCGCTGTCGGCCCTCTGAAAAGGGCTGGAATATGCATCATGTGAACATAGGCACTGCATACAATGCACTGTCGGGCTACATATGTCAAAGGTCTCCTCTAGCTACACGTCAATGGCTCATAGTACCAAGATCTTGACTCTTGACTAGAAATTTGTTACGTCCCCATCTGTACTGCTCCCATCATGATCGCAGATAGGTGGAAAACAAGACAATAAAAATGATTGAAACCACCAGATTTCTCGCCATACTCCTGTAGTCGATGCGATTCTCATTCACATGTTTCTAGTTTGTAGTTGTATAACCATTGCTGCTGGTGACATTTCAACCCACCAGCAGCTCCAGAGAGGTTCCCCAAGTGGTCCTCTCCAAAGCAGATGCCGACGCTAAAGTTCTCATCACCTTGGTACCTGCTGGTGCTGCTGGGATAGCTGCTTGATAACCAGCTTCCAAATCAATATATATATATATATATGGGAGAACTATGGAGAACTATATACTGTTTTGTTGAACTAAGATGGTTCCTCAAGCCTGTACATCATGCGAGTCTGTAAGTGATTTTTCCACAACCTCTTATAGTCGATGACTGACTGGCATACACAGCAATTGGATGTACAGACACACCCTAAGTACCAACTCGGAATAATACTGACATACCTCAAGTAATTGCTCAGGCAAGAGGGATCATATCATCAGAAACACCCTCATAAATCCTGGCAGTCAATGTTGATCGCTTTTTCATGTTTTTTTTCCATGACATTCTTTGCACCCCAAGTCATCCAACTTGTGAGTCTGTGTCAAAACACGGACCCCAATGATTAGATGCTAAATATTCAAAACTGACCAAGACTTGTGGTTCGTTTGGTCCTAAATGTTGACTCGCACTCATTCTGATTGGTGGTTTCAATCTGAAAAAATATGAGTGATTGGAGGTCATCATTCCAAATATGGTTGAACAAAAAATACAGTAGTTGAAACCTCCAAGCAATTGTTAACCCAGACTTTGGTATTCCATGATTTATCCCGTGAAATGTCCTATGATTGTCCCTTATCATCCACTATTGCCCATTAGAAGAGCAATCCCCAAAAAGAATCAAAAAGATGCCGAACAGTCTGCCCAGGTGGTTCTAGATGATAGTTCATTCATATTTCCCGGTGTCCCCCCTTTTGGCATCATTTTGGGGTTGCTATAGCCTACCTGGACCATTATTGGACGTTGGGTTTCTATCCCCGCTTCACCAGGCCATCTGAGAGGGCACTGATCTGCATGGAGATTGCAGAAGTCGCCACCATGTCTATACCTGGGAGACCCAGGGTGACCATTCAGAAGAGGAACAAAATGCTGACACTAGCTGACACATTTCCGACACATACAACTGGTTTCTTAAACTTGCCAAAGAACACCGACACCAACAACAAACAACCAACAACCAACAACCAACAACCAACAACCAACAACCAACAACCAACAACCAACAACAACAACAACAACAACAACAACCACCACCAACCACCAACAACCAACAACCAACAACCAACAACCAACAACCAACAACCAACAACCAACAACCAACAACCAACAACCAACAACCAACAACCAA
>BGPT01001200.1:91766-147303 GCA_003297045.1 Symbiodinium sp. clade C Y103 | reverse complement strand
AACAACCAACAACAACCAACAACAACCAACAACAACCAACAACAACCAACAACAACCAACAACAACCAACAACAACAACAACAACAACAACAACAACAAGAAGAACAAGAACAAGAACAAGAACAACAACAACAACAACAACAACAACAACAACCACCACAACCAAAACCACAAGCACAAGCACAAGCACAACCACAAGCACAAGCACAACGACCACAACCACAACCACAATCACAACCACAACCACAACCAAAACCACAAGCAAAACAACAACCAAAACAACAACCAAAACAATAATCAAACAAACAAACAAACAAACAAACAAACAAACAAACAAACAAACAAACAAACAGCCAAAGATAGCCATAGTAAAAATATTTGCTGATCCACCTTGATAGCTACGTAATATGTGGCATCCAGCGCATCATCGATTATTGTGCGGAGCAAGTCCCAACTTCCCAATGCAAAAACGGCAATCCACAGCAGGGCACAAGTTGAGAAGACATCTGACCTCAGAACACCGAAGGGTTGCCAATTCACTGCCCAATCCGCCAGTTCCTTCTTTGGGTTGGAGAACCTGCAGCCAAACCACCGTACCTATAGCTTCCAAATCGCCATTACTATTTTTGTTTACAGTATCAACTTTTCTTTATCAACGTTTAGGTAATTAATTATATATATATATATAATGTATGTAAGTCATCTAGAATCTAGAAGTGGGGACACTTTCCGGTCAGGTTGGATTGCCAGGTAGGAAAGCACAAGGGACACCAACTCCTTCATCTGCAGACATGGGACCTGCAGGCCCTTCTCTGGTTCTAAGGAATCGAGGGAATCGAGTTGCAACCCAGCAGTGGGAGAAGCACATTCTGGATCATGTTGAGAGATGTTCAAAGATTTTGTTCAAAATCAGGGTTGTTATAACCAGTTCGAATGCTCGAGAAATGGTATACCATGGTATACCCACCTGGAAAGTCCGTATCCAAGTCCTCAGATTTTGTCTGCCCATTCCTGAAAATTGTTGCTTTCGCTGTTAGTCTTGATTATGCACCTGACCCACCTCCACGCTCGCATTTCTTGCTGAGCTTGACCAACACGGCCTCCTTACCGAGATGCCCTTGGTTTGGGTCCGTCACTGCACCTGCTGAGACGGTTCACATCACCGCAGCTTCAGCCGTGGCAAGCGGGAGAATGCTGACTCACTACACCTTGTCGATATTTGTTGTTCTCTCTGGGCGCGCGGGCTAGGTGAGGCCCCCCCCTTTGATGCAAATCGCGCAGCCGCGAGCGCCAAATGCTCGCAAGGTCGTGTTCCTTGAGCTGATGCAGCACTCACCCAGGGCGGCTCAGCGGCTGTGGCTCAGGTCCATGAGCCATTTTCGGCCTCCAACCAGCAGGGCTGCGTGCGATCATCGCAGTGCAATGCAAAAAAGATCAAACGCTTGGAAAGCTTCAAAGTACAAAAACACCTAAACTATTTACATCCTGAAAAAACAAAGAAACGAAGTTAACCATATAATTCTATATCCATATCTTTTGAGGGGTCCTCTAAAAACAACTTCCGGGAGCGACCCGAGATCCCACCTGTCTGCGCTAATTTTGCACCGGCAGCCAACTCTCATCTGCACGGTGAATGCGGCCATAGGGACTGACCGGTTCCTGCTGTTCCTCAGGGCCCCGGAAGCAGGTTCCAGGCTCCCAAGGTTTGATTGAGCTTTCCAAATAGCTTGAGTGGTTTAGAATCCATCAGTAACCAAAAAAAACATGCAATTATATTCAGCAACTTAGTATATAGTATGTACATAATTGGGAATCCCACATATAGCTAAGTGATATTCCAAATATCACTGGGTTATAAGTTGTGGTTATTACATGTGGTATCACGTGGTTACCCAACTATCTGTAATCACATCAAACACACACACACACAGACATGCTCAGGGTTGTCATGGCAGCCCTGAACATGAGGCTTCTCCCATTGGGTTGGTTTCCCTCAAAAAGTTACAGGCGAAATGCACGAACCAAATCGTGAGTGTCCTTTAGATTGTAAAAGTTGGTGGGATTGCAGCGAATCATAGAAACAATTCGAAGATAAAATGTTATGGCTAACATGGCAACTTTAACCCAACCTTGTTCGGGCGTGCTACTTCCACCTCCCATGTCTTGTGGCACACAATGATCCTTCCCATTTCCATGTGGCAGATCAATAACAACTCTCTGGATGCCAACCTACACAATTCCATAGCATCGCACTGCCAGTCTGAACGATTTAAGTGATTGCAGGGAAACCTTGCAACTTGGGGATGTCAACCCAGGATTCATGAACCCCTTTGTTTAATTCGGAGAGTGCCACTTCTCCAAACAATCACGTGTTCCATTGCCAGGCTAGATTTCCGAGAGGGTGATCATCTAACGACGGGAGTTTCCTAGATGCTTTCCCTGCACTGCCAGCCACAAAAGAACCCAAATGGTTCAAATGATACTTACCAAGAAAACTATGGAAAACTTAGAAATGACACCAAAGATTTGAATATGTTTGAATTACATCGTTTTTGACCATCTGAACCTGGGGTACCCGGAAAGGGGGGTTCTGAGTTTGCATGGTCTTTTTCGACCTTTGCACGGCCAAGTGTCAACCACCCACAGCCGCACTCGCACACCACCAGCTCGCTTGATGACAGCAGAACCCCCAACCCTCGAAGCTTCTACAGACATTGAGGAAGCCAGAAGTGTGCAGGATGCCTCCTCAGATCGTTGAAAGTCACCACTTAAATGTGGTGAAATTTCACCAGCAATACTGGGGGTATGTGATTGTAACACATTATTTTAACACATCATTACCAATGAATATTGGGGCTATCGGGAAATCTCTGGATTCCATGCATCCTGTCGGGGTGTCCCCCGAGTGACCCAAGTGTACCCCTTAAAATCTCCAGGGCACGTAGAGTTCCATGAGTTGTAGCTTCACAGCGAAGTCTGCTGGAGGTCGTTCGGAAAGTGACATGCTCAGCAAAGTCAACGATCCACTTGCATCGGAACAGCAGAGACTCAAGTTCTTCAACTGCCTCGAAGAGTTTGCGGAAAATGGCCCATTGAGTTGCATGATTTACGAAACATGGTGATGTTAGCATTCAAACATCACCAAAAGCATCACCAAACGGAGATTGGCTCCAGTTACCCATAGCTATGACGGACAAGTCACCACTGAGGTGGCCGAAAACTCTGACCGACTTCGTCTAGTCTTCAATATTTGTGTTGGTGCAAACCATTCAATTTTTTGCTTCATGAGTCATGTGGTTTCATGCATTTTTTGCTATATTAGTTGGTATTGAAGTCCCAACTTCTGGTTTGATGCTGTTTGATATGAAGCCATCCAATTTTAAACATCCTGCTACTCTCCCAAATCCACCTCGCACTTGTCAGGAACTCCACAAGCAGCTCCGGGCTTATGAAGTTCCTCAGGAGGTGCCAAAAACAAGATGCTTCCTGAAGCCAGAAGCTAGAAACACTCCTGGGCATGTATGTATGGGCATTTGTAATCATTGATCATTTCTATAGATATGTATAATATATAGATATATGTGAAACCGAAACCGGAGGATAGTGGGAGGACTGCCTCGGTGATTCAGGTTTTGTTTGCGCTGTGGCCCCTTCTTCTCACCAGGAATCTCTCCCAGGACCGCCTTGATCAAATTTGGTGCTTTCCGCAAGATCGGACCTCAAGCATGGCAGAAGGTGTGGACTGGGGACAGCCGAATGGCTGGTCCTTCCACATGTTTCCTCCGGCGAATCCTCGTCTCTGTTGGTTAAATCTGATTAAATCACGTTTGATTGTCAGTTTAAAGGAACCGTGTTTGCTGGTAAAATCACCACATCTTTGCTGCTCAAGCCTTATTTTTCGTCTGGATCTATATAAGGGTAAAATCTCACTTGTCTTTTTCCGGATTGGTTGAATCACCATTTTTTGGTTGCTTTAAGGCCCGTGTCTTTCGCCGGTTGGAACTCGCTAAGCCAACTGTTAACCAGTTGGTAATCCTCATGCAAATCTGACGTTCTTCTCTGTGCTGCTTCAATCATCTTCAATCCAAATGATCCATCATGATCCCCTTCCTTTGTTTGTGAGAGTACGAAATAGTCACACATCCCTTTCTTCTGTCCATCCTAATCCAAGAAGAATCCATATATATATATATATATGTATATACTACCTATATAATATTATATAATATTAAATATACATCCATCATGATCCAGTCTTAGTCTCAACTTTCTTCATCCCTCCAGAAACCCTGCTCAACTTCACCGCGTTGCTGAGTTGATCGTCCCGCAGGCGCAGCACGGACAAATCCAACATCACCTGACCCAACATGTTGGGCGGCTGGGATTCCTATGGGGATTCCCATGGGATTACATGATATTATACCGTCAATTTCATAGGATTATAAGGGGATATATATATATATATATGTGGATATAAATTATACATAATTATATATCATATTATACCATCTACCAACTGCTATAGTCACACTGTTTGAGAAATCGAAGATTCTGGGTCCCAATGCTTGGTGTGAGTCTACTCCTTGGATGAAGCCCATCCAATGGTTGATGTCCAATCGTTACATCCAGCGATGTTGGAACCCAACCAGGCATCTCTGGTGTGAGCAATGGCAGTTCAAGCACGGTGGATTCTCCACTTTCGAGATGGAAAAAATGACCATGGTGACAGGAGTTGTCCCCTCTGCATTGGAACCATACTTCCCAAGAAGTTGCCCTATTTTGTCACCAAACATTGTTGCCCATTTGCACATGATGGAATTTCCATCAACACATTGGAAATTCCCAGTCCACTTAGATGATCCTCCCATCCACATCAGCCTAGTCCCACGTTTGGGTCACGTTTGGGTCACGGTCCAAGTGGCCAAACGTTGAAATTCAAAGCCCTCAATGCTGAGGCAGCCGGTGGAACCCAGATTCAAGACCTCCAGGGCTTGTCCACTGCCTCGCAACGACGAAAAGTGATGATATGTCAGGATCATTAAACCACCAGCTTCATACATTGTTGATTCAGTAGGGGGTTATCACTGATCACGAATCAATATCCTGGCAAATTAGCACTGTAGCAAGTAACTGATTATTTGCAAATAGAAGGGGGTAACAAATTTACTACGGTTTATCAAAAAATGGTAATCCCCTAGTCAATCAACAGAGTTGATTGAGGTGGTTTGGAATGTTTGGAGTACCGTGCAATGATCGGTTCTTCAAATCTTTGGGGCCTTCGCATTCTGAGCCACCTAGGCCACCTATACCATCAAACGAGCATGGCCGAAGCATGGACCCAATTGGGACCCAAACAACACCCAATCCTCATGAAAATCTGAAAAACATAGGTAGCTAATCTCAAAGATTCTGCCCAAATCCTCTGAATCTGGAGATGCCAAACATAGAAAAAACAAACCTACTTGTCATACCCTGTCAGGTGGTTTCCAATTCATGGGGGTACTCCCAAATCAGCCATTTGTTATTTCGGATTTTCCACTATAAACAATCCATAAATAGGTGGTATCCCCATGGAAACCCCCATGGTCCCAGGCACCACGAATCTTTGTCAGACCTGTGTTGTCCTTGGCTGAGCGGCAGGGCAATGAATAGTCAAACATGGCCAAACTCTAGTGTCGGGGAAGATTTTGGGTCAGAACATGTCAGAACTATAGAGATTCATAAGCCACATAAACATACACAAACACAAGTCAATATGTAAATATTTCATATGCACTCATATGCGTATATATATATATATTTATTATTATATAATCGCATATAGACATGATATTATGACCACCCCTTTGGAGTCAACCGGTTTCAGGCCCCTATATTTTGGCTGAATGATTCTTGTTCAGGTCACATCTGCACAGCACCGATATCACGGGGTGAAACTATTGTCAACACATAGTATATGGATATAAATTGGCTATGGTCATCCCGGCATCATTGGGAATCCTGATATTGGCCACTATAATTCCCTATTAATTAGTGGTGGCATGACCATCCCCAATATTGGTATGTAATCCAAGACCATGGTACCTGTGCGGGTTCACTACTACTTAATGCCCAAGCACATCACTCTGTGAACATTTTCAGCGCACGACTTTTGGAGGCTGCCTTGAATCGAAACATCGCAAAAAAACAAAACGAAGTGCCAGGGCAAGCCTCAGTGGATATGGGTCCAAACTATCGACCCCTTAGATTAGATGTTTTGATTACCCTTGGGTAATCAAACGAGGCAAGCTGGAAAACCCCCTACAAATGTATATAAATGGAAGTTTCTAGCTGGGAATATCATCGATAACTGGTGCATTTTCCATTGCCATTGTTGATCACGAGAGGGTAATACTCAATATGACCAATAACTGTGAGTCCATTGAACAATCATTGGCAGCGTGAGTTTTATCCATGCACAAGCTTCAAATAGCCACAAATACCGTAGCAATGGCATTGCCGAGCAATCCAACTGCCCTGCCACACCACAGGAAGCCAAGCGCAATTTCACCTGAGGCTTGGTGGTTTCAATCCCAAATCATCGATTTACTGTGAGACTCAATTGGGGATCGTGGTAGGTTTGGGGGAAAAAAAAGTAATACCCTCCAGTAACCTAACATAGCTATGGAAAATGGTTCCATTTAGTTCGATGATTTACATGTCAAGAAGGGAAAACAAATCCATTGCCATGTTTGATGACCGAAGGGCGTTTGAAACCACTACCATTCTGACCCCTTCCAGGTCCAAAAGGCTTAAAAAGTCACCAAATCATGGTTCATTTTGGATGGCCCCCTCCAATAATTGAACCCAGAAATTGGTGGATAAAAAAAATAATGGAAACATGTTCATGGAGGAACACCGCAAAAAAAATGTTTTGGGCAGTTGTGTAGGAACTGTTTTTTCATTTCAATTTACGAATATGATATGTATAAGTAAAAATAAAATATGTAATACTTCTATTGATCCATGTGTAGCTCTGATTAACAAAACATCTATGCTATGTATAATATATATATACAAATAGAGATAGATAGATAGATAGATAGATAGATAGATAGATAGATAGAGGATAGATAGATAGATAGATAGATAGATAGATAGATAGATAGATAGATAGATAGATAAAAATTATAGAATCAGCTACCCTTCACCAGTTGCTTTGCCCAGCACTTCCCCAACATCTCGCACTGGTGGGTTCCAATGGTTCCAAGTCACCAAGTTGGAAAAACACAAGTGGCCAAGCGTTCCGATGCTACCTGGGTGGTTTGATTGGCAACTCCGGGTCATGATGAAAAGAAAGGGGAGTGTGATGACAAGAGGGTATTACTGGGTAGCTTCAACCCATCCCCAAAATAGAAAAGGCAATTTGGATCATCCTCCCGACTACGGTGGAAAACAAAAAAATGTTTGAAACCAACAACCAAATGATTAAACCATCATAAACCCGACATCAAAAGAAGGGCGTTCATCAGAAAACTGACAAGGCAAGGATTGCTGTAGTTCATATGCTGAGAAAAACAACTGGAAATTGCACCTGGGGCAATTCTGGAATCAAATTTTTCGCCAATGCAAAAAGGGTTTAGGGCCAAAACCCTGGCACCTTGATGTCTCACATTAACAAAACTGATCCATAGGTGGATCATCATTCATCCACCAATCGTCAACTCAGTATTGGCTGTGAATCCCATCTTGCTGTGGATGACATTGCCATAAACATAGTGTTATTTTTTCTGCGGCGATATGCGGTTCATGTTGAACTACACGTCAGCAGCAGCTTTCTGTCAGCCAGTAAGACATGACAAAGAAGAGGAGAAAATGTAACGATCAGGAGAATCTGAATGCTGCCGGAGTTACTGCTAACTTGCGCCTATCACACGGGACTCGATGGAATTGTGCAGGAGTGTGTAGACGGACCCCAAAACCACCGAAAACCATGAGAAGCAATGAAAACAAAGGAGAAAATCACCGAAATGAGTTCAGTCCCGTGACGCACAGCAGGATTCGTGACCACTTGTCTGTGACCGGGGTCTCCCGGCACGCCGCTGGCGGCCCCTGCTAGCTTTAGCTCAGAATTGAAGGAGACGATGTCGGATGTTAGAGTAAAAGTCCTTGCCCCAATTCTGCAGGAAGGAGGGTATGTCATGCCTTTTCTTACCAGCCGAGAAGGAGAAATGCCAATGGATGAGGGTGCAAGACTTCCCCCAAAGTCTTGAACGTGGAGAGCTGAATGAAAGCGGAGTCACAAAGGAGAAGATGTCATTCCGAGGGCAATTGGCCGGCACTGCAGGAAGGAGAAATTTGAAAGCATAATGGTAAAATGGCCAGTGCGTAGTATTGAAGCCGATGAAGAAGAACAAGTACGGGAATAGAAGACCATTGAAGCAGGCGAGTGCTGTCTTGGTTGATGAAGAAGTTCGAGTCCTTCACGAGAAAGTCTCTGAATAGGTGACACCGGTGTAGCTGAAGTGTCTGGTAGTTCACGAGAACCATCATCGGTCTTCACTGAGGTGGCCATGGCTACGGTATAAATTTGAATCTGTATAGACTCGCGAAACAAGGGGCTGACTGAAGGAGGGCGAGCTAAAAGCTTGTGCCATATGCCTAAACATAGTGTTATAATCCCCACAAATCCCCTTTTTTGATGGTGAAAATCACTTTAGATCCCAATTCTTGATGGTTGAATAATCATATTAAGTCCTACTTTGTGATGTTTAAACTCATGTCAAACCCCCATTTTGGAGCGGTAGCTTAAAACCTCAGCAATTTCCCGAAACCAATCCAGCTACATGGTTGAGTCCCTTCCAGCAGCAATTCGCAGAGCGCAGGACAATGACCTGATCAAACTGCGATTCAACAGACTTGGAGGGTCCCGAGGAGTACGGAGGGTGAAGTGTTGGAGAAAATCTGTGCCCGGGCTGGGTTTGTTTGAATCTAAATAGTTTGCGAGTGTGTTTTATCTATGTTTAAGTAGCAGTTCATAGCTAAATCATTGGACTAAATGGGGATGCCAAGAATTGGGGAATATGTCCGGTTAAAAGAACTACATACAGCAACCCCCAAAGATAATTATAGAAAAATCATGAAAACAGTTAGGACAGTAAAAAAGTTGATCGAATTCACTTGGCGCGGCTAACGATTGGATTTATGGTGGGATCGATCTATACTTGGATGGGCGTATGAACAAATTTACCACGGGGGAATCCCTTCTGGAGTGGAAATTCCTATATAATTAATTATGGAAAGTCATTATTGTTTAATAGGTAAGTCATCATTGAACTCAATGGGCCGCTTTCCACAGCTTGGTTAAATTGCCGGAGGGTAGAATCTGGAAACCTACCCAAGTCTTGCTGTTTCGATCTTCCCACATCCCATGTTTTCCATAGTTGCATCATGATGTCTGATGGTACAAAAAGAGAAAACATGTTGCGAACTGATTTGTGTTTGCATTCAACCGCGTTTTTTGCGAAGTAGCCACATCGCAGACATTTGTGGGACCCCACCAACATACTGTAGCTGGGTGTTGGTCGAAAATGTGCATACCCACAGAATCTCCTAGTCAAAAAGACCATCAAATGTTGAACCTTCAGAATCCCCAACTTTCAGCCCGGACCTCTTAAGGTCATGATGTTGCCAGGAGACTGGAAAGGCAATGCAGAGGTTGAGCACTTTCAAAAACAAAGCTGTCCAAACTGAGTTTCTTCCTTAGCCCAGCAGGGATTGGTGAAAGATGACACTGACTACCTCTAGAGTTTTTGTCTACACAGTTGCCATTTTCACATGGTCGGGGGAAGGAGAAAGGAGCCTAATCCCAAAGTTCACAAAATGGGTGTGGCGTTGCCCTGTTACTCGTGTGATTCACCTGTTCATCATCCACAACAAGGCCGCTTTCGCAACCAAACCTTTGTTCTTCACGTTCATCTTTGGCCCTTCAAGCCCGCACAGGTGCCCACATTTTCCAGTTTTTCCGAAGTCAAACTATAGGTGCCATCCCAGCCCATCATATGCGGGAAAATCCTAATTGTGGGAATCATTATCAGACAGGAAATGGGCAATTGTTGGCAATTATCAGACCATCATTTTCCGTGAAGTCGGCCAGTGAGGTTGCTATAGTCTATCCAAAAGTCACAAACCAATAACCAAGGCGATCACCCCATTTGGGTCCCATTAAACTTCCATTTTACATGGCCATATTTCCATCATGATCCCATTTCATTCATCCTCAGCCAGGCAGCAGGGACGTCAGACTGAAGGCCAGCTGCTGAACGCCTCGACCCGTCATGCAGAGACCAGGTCCAGTGCTGAAGGACCAGAGCTGCAACTGCTGCAACGTCTGGAGTTGCGCCAAAGTGTTCAACAATTCGTCGTCCTCGGAGTCATTGATTCTGGGGGATTTTTCGAAAAGAAACACGTATGTATGGGTTGTATCGATGTATCTATGTATTTATGTTTGTATGTTTGTATGTTTGTATGTTTGTATGTGTGTGTTCGCATGTTTGGTGTGTATGGATGTTTGCACGTATGTATCTCTGTGTATACCTGTGCCTTTCACTGCGTATCAGTGTTTATCCGTTTATATCTGTGTTTTTCTGTGGATATGTGCGCATATATATATATATATATATATCATGATTTTCCCCCGAGGTATCCCCGTGTTGCAACATATCATGTTGGAGACATGTGTGTGTGTGTGTAAATATGTATGTATATACAGAATTCATCAGAATTCCATATTTCAAGCTACATTGCCATAGTTTGTTGGCTGCAAGTCCCTGCTTTTGGGTAAGTCTCTCATTGTTCAGACACACCCAGTGCCGCCATGGCCGGCCCCGTTTCTTGTCGTCGAGTTTCCAGTGGTATGTCTTGCAGGGCAAGGTCCTCCAGCGTAGAATATCCATGGATATCACTAATATATACATAGATATGTGAACAACATACCATTGTCACCCTAAAACATATTAATAATCATGTTTGATATCCATACATATATCTAGAATGATCTCTAAACTCATACATCCATACATAATTGGTGCATGTGCATCATGTTCCTCTTACAGTCAGAGAAGGCAAATATATACCCAACGTCCCTGCGGCCAGGTGTCATCATCTTATCCTTCCCTGGGGTGATCCATAGATTTGATCAAGAGTCAAAATCGCAAGGCAGCTTAGATGGCCCGTTTTTTGGCGTGTCGATATAAAATGTCTATAAGTCTATAAATGTATAAATATATTGCGTTGCATGACATTAGATTCACATTTTAGCATGACCTTCAACGTTAACATCACAAAAACATACGGTACATAAATAGTACATATCTATATATACATATCTACACCAATCATGTAATACATGTAACCATAAGAGTAATATGATTGTAAAGCATATTATAGTATCAATGGGAAGCTTGATCAACTATCATATCACAGTAAATATCAGCAAAAGCTATTATTACTATATCACAGACCATTATATGTGCAAATTGCTTGCTAATATGTCTAACTAGTATCTGCCCAACATTACACAACCATTCTATTGGCCAATAATAATATTGCTAAGTCATATTGCAAAACTATCATCATATTATTTCATAGTATCATATCTAGCTATCTATCATTATATATCGTTACTATCCCATTAATTATATCGCCGTTTATAAAGTTGATATATCCACCATCGATGATAGATACCTATCCCACTGTAGGAAGACCCCGAAGACCCCAGATTTATTTCGCCCACTTCGTCCTCCAGGCACTTCATCTGGCTGAAGGCTGTTAAGAGCTCCGAGCGCGTCGAGCCGATCCAGTTCAAATGTCTGGACCTGCGGCCGCGCAGCGTCGTGGGATGTGGCGCAACGGGGATGCCATGGGAGAGGAGAAAATTGGTGGGAAAATGCTGGAAACCTGGAAAATCCGAAAGTGGAACTCAGACATGTTTGTTGTTTTTGGAAGAACTGGCGATGATGACTCTGAGAAAGTTCAAGAAAGAGCAGTTCGCATGTTTGACTGGATGAAAATAAATGGTTCGACTCTGACGGCCCCTGAAATTTTGACAAGAACTTTGAAACAGGGTTCCATGTGGTATGGCTCCAGATATCGCAAGCACAGGAGCCTGCAAATGGCAGATGGTTTTTGGTAGTAGATATATACTGAGTCGTGTAATGCCAACATTTTGATCCAAACATATCCAAACCAATTCTGGTCACATTCCGCTGTTCGGTGTTGGAAACAGATTGGAAACATGTAGACGAACAGAGAAAGGGACCATTGGACGAACATGGACGAACATTTGTTGTTTCCCACCAAATTGAATTGACACGGAAAACATGTAAAAACAATCCGTGAAACTTCAAGATCTTCAAGGCGTCACAAACGTCGCACATCATCCAGCCGAGAAACGCATGAAGCAATGTCAGTTCCTGGTGTGCAGATATGGACCAAGATCGAATCACTGGGATATGGCGATATCGCGCCGATCTTCGTAAGAGTCTGGTTTTGACCAAGAAAAGGAAGCACTACCCAGCCAACACTTGTACTTTGATCTACTGGTAGACAAATAGATATGGCAGATATGGCCTGAAACAAAACACGTGGTGAAGTAAACAGGTTCATTCAACTGGACTTTATTCTTTGCTTTATTATGTTGGCAGCAACTACCCCTTTTCAGTGACATGATGAGAGCTGTGCTTGCAAATGAGGCCTGAGAACACCAATCAGCTGTGCCCGGCCAAGCCCGATAGGACGTGAATTTTCTTTCATCAAACATCTGGTATACCATAGTTCATGAGAATCTGGTAGAGCGATAATCTAATTTGTTTCTACATAGTTTGTTTATGTTAGCCCATTGATAAGTAATAAGTAAAAGTCACTATTTTTCTTGTTGAAATCTGCATCTTTGGGCTTTTCATGGCTGCGCGACTTCCTGCTACCTAGAGTCAGGACATCTGGCACCCAGGTGCACCATGACGCGTTCAGTGAGGTGCTCACAACCAATTCCATAGAAGTGCTTCAGACTTACCTGGGAGGTGAGCCCCTGCATCATCCCGCAATATCAATGGATTGGTGGGAAAATTGTAACCGGAAACCCATGGGATTTTCCCATCAAATATAGGGGTTTCCGGGGTTTCCTGTAAATGTTCCCTTAAACCAATCCAATGACAATAACCATGAATCATGAGTACCTAGGGTAAACTAACGAAAAGATGTGGAAAACCAATGGTTTCCCGTTCAGAAAATGATCCACAAAGGGCGGGTTTTCCACATCTATGTGAGTTTACCGGAGGGTAAGCAGGGTTATACAACGCTGAGAAGTGAGATACAAATCGGTCACTTGTGCTCTCCACGCTGATTCGCCACTTGTTAAAAGGGATCACCCTGCAGATAATGGAAACATGCAGCTGCGAAGGAACTCCTGTAGCGTGCTGAAAGTCACACACTTCAGATCTTTTGGTCCCATTTGTGTTCAAAGAAATCAAGCAGTGGGGTAAAATTCAATAGTAAACCATCCCCAATATTGCCATCAATGGTTTGTAAGAATCATCTCCAAATGGTAGCGGAGATGATAGCTGGTAGGTTTTACCTCATTAAAATGTAAACGACTTGAGACTTTGGGGTTGAAAAAAATCTGTCACCAATCCTCACTTAAATGGAACTACCAACAAACATCATGGGGATATCACCATCGAACATGGGGGGATCACCAAGCAACATTGGAGAATCTAACCAAAAAGATGAGATGCCATCAGACCCGGGACATTGCCCAACAAAGATGTGAAATGTGTTGTTTGAAACCCAACATACGTAAATGTATACTGTGTGTGTGTAAATATACACACACATGTTGATCTATCTTGTGAATTCATCATTCACTGTCAAATACTATTACTGCTTGTCTATATTTCTGCAAACATGTGTATCTGTATGTATATCTATATATCTATGTGGTTTTGTCTGAAAATCTGGGAAACCCATCCAAATCCACTGGTCAATCACCATGTTCCCAGGATTGTTTGCCATCTAGCCAGAATCTAGCCACCCGTAATTTCCCTGGCCGTCCACATATTCACAAAGCAACTCATCCACAAATGGTTGATTATCGATTCGCCCATTCAAAAAAGCCTACTTTTTGTTGAGGTGTGCCTCATCTAAATTCACAGGTTCATCATCATTTTCCCAAGAATGATTTGCATGGGGTGTACCCTCTGATAATCAAACATGGTTTGCTGGAAAATCTCGCATTTAGTTCGATGATTTTCCTAGCTATAGATAAACCTCCATTGATTTATAGGTGATTTTCAATTGGCATCTTTGACTACCTCCATTGGATGTTGGATGTCACGCTCCCATGATCCCATCAGATTCCAAAAACATTGACACAAAAAAAATCATCTATCAATATGGGTCATGTTCCACATCTTCCAGTTGATAAGTGGTTGATCCATGTTCATCCCATTATTCCTAAGGTACCATCCTTTTGGTGGTGCACCATCACAACGGAATCCACCGCCAACCCGGCCGGCACAGTGACGGGTGCGCGGCTCCAGGGCCCATCGCTGAACTCGCCGGACCAGCTGACGTCCAGCGTCTGCAAGGAGGATCCGCAGCGACCAGCGAAGATCAAGTCCAGGACCTGTAGGCGCAACGGTTGGGAACCAATACAGCAATGAATCAAATGGGGATTTAAGCCACAGAAATTCAGATCTATTCCAAAAAAAATGCAGATTGAATCTACAAACATGTTTTTGTGAAGCCACAAAACTGAGGATTCAAACCAGCATTTAAACACATTTCAACCAGAGAAATTGTGATTTCATCTACAAGAATGAAGATTTCCACCACAAACCTTTCAGCCAATCCTCGGTTCTGCGGCGCCTCGTCGTTCACAAAGCGACACTCCACCAGGTCCAGGCGCTGCAAACTCCCCAGGTGTTCGAAGCCCTGGCACCAGGCGCTACGGGCGGTGACGGGGATCAGCGGCAGATCCACCTGAAGCGCCAGGGGACACCGGTGGGGGAACGGGTTGGCACTATATCTCTGTCTCCACCACCAATATATATGCCTGATGTGTAGAACTGTATATGATGTGAGATGATGTGATAAACGCGATATGTGATATCTGATGTGCAATACCTGAAATCTTATTTGTGATACGTGATACGTGATGTGTGATATCTGATATGTTGTAAGTGATATGTGAGATGTGATATGAAATAATATCATATTAATCATGTATTTTCTGCACGTAAACAAAACATCTGATTTGTGATATCATAAACAAACATCTGTAGATGTACTGACGCACATGTACATATACAGATACATAATATATATATATATATACATACATACAAGTAAATATAATATAATATAATATAGTATATACACACCACAGGGCCATGTCCCAACCGCTACCACGCTACCATGCACATGGTAACACGCCTGGAAGAGTGAGAGCCGTTGCAGTCTGGGACAGGCCAAGGCAATCGGTTCCAAGGGCCAGCAGCCTTGGTCCAACGGGAGGCCAGGGGATGATTGGGTCTGAGGTTATTGAAAAATGGCTGCAATCACGGAGATATGGCTGGAATTTTCATGGGATTTCATGTGATTTAATGTTAATTGATGGAATTTCATGGGATTTAATGGAATCTAAGCAACAAACATGGGATACGCTCTCGAAATTTCTGTCATAGCTGGCTGGACAATCCCCAAACTAAATTGAGGTGTATAGCTGGGAAAATCATCGAACAAAATGGGCCATCTACTCGAGGGTATGCTGCTACTACGTTTTCATCGTAGGGAAGCCAACAGTACAGGACCAGCGTGTACAGCTACAGCAAAAGGAGTGAGCAACATGTGCAGCTTGAAAAGGCTGAAACTGATGGGTACTAGCTAGTTCAATAACTCCATGGTCCATCCAAATAGTATGAGGTACCCAAGAAATTGGAGGCCAACCACCAGGATGAAGGCCAAACATCATCCCTTCCTCCCTTCACCCCCCCATGAAACCATGCTTTAGCAGAGAATTTACACACATTGGGACCCAGCTATAGGGTTAAATGGCGATTATAACCCACAGATCGGATTATTGCCATGTTTGTTGCTGAGATTCCCATCTTATTCATGGCTTTCCCCACAAGACCATTGGGGACTAAAGAGTCCTTGGGACCCCCCCCAAAAAAAAAAAAAAGGAAGATTCCCCAGGTAGTGGATTTCCCTTAGAATGGTTTGTTATGGATAATTAATCTCATCCCCACCCCCACAAAAAAAGAGCAATGAACAATTATATCCCTATGGAATCTTCCCAGTTAGAATCATGATCATTCATACCTTCTTCTTGCCCAACTAAAATGCACCTGGCACCCTAGCTCCGAGCCCCGCAGGCCACGCAACGGAAGGCCATCTGCGTCAGTTTCACCTCGCCCCGCTCCGCCAGAAAGCTCCGTAGCGCCGCCCGCGCCGCGCGCGTGGCCGCGCCCAGCGCGCGCCAGCCGCGGCCCGGAAGACAGTGCAGCAGGCGGTCCAGCAGGTCCTCGTGAAGAACGTCCATCGCAGCAAGGCGCCTGGGGGAAAGGGGGTCACCATCAAAAATGATGGATGGAACTGGATGGAACCATGGAAAAATGCAAGTTTTACCATGAGGAATTGGGGTTGAACTGGTTGAACCATCGAAAAAAGAGGATTTCACCGTGAAAAGGGGCGGTTTAACAGTGAAACCATCAAAACTATGGATTCAACAATAAAGATGCGGGATTGCGCCATGATAAATGGGGCTCCAAAAAGATTGAACCATTTATTGAACCAATGAATTGAATAGTGGATTTGGAATGATCTGGGTGTGTCCAAAAATGGGGTATAGCCCTCAAATTGGCGTTTGAATACGGAACATCATGATGAACTAGTGTGTAGTTGGTATTTAATAAAACACTCTTAGATGTAGCGACACTTAGCTAGTTGTGGCCAGTAAGTGGGTCAGATAAGCTCTCAAGAATCTGCAAGGTGTTGGGATATACCCCAGCCGCCAAGTAGTTTGTTAATGCTGGCAACATGCAAGTATCCGGCAGCTCATCTGGTAGAATCGAGCAAGGAGGCTTCACAAGCTTCTACATGGTTTAACCACCCCCAAAATGAGGATTATACATTATAAATTCATAAAATGCTATAAACAATAATGATGTGTGTCAATGTTCGATACCCTGATATAACCTCCAAAAGACGATCTTTTGCTGGTGAATGTCTATTTCCCACTTGCGGCGGAAGATGAAGTCACTAACCAACTCAACCAAGGTTTACCCGTGCCTTCTCTGGGCGGACTTCGGCACAGCATGGCGATGAGAGCTGCGATGAGAGGTGCTGTGTTTGCCCCTGCTACGGTGGGAAAACCTGTGGGAACTTCAAGCCATTCTCCCACTCACCCATTGGCTCAGAAACTATGTTTAGCCTGGCTGCGGCAGGGCCTCAGCACTGGTCTTTAACTGATGTTCTATCATGGTGGCAGATGACTAGCACCAACCTCTGAACTCTTCAGGGCTGCAGCAATCCCTTCGTGACACCGAAATTCTGCTTCAAAAGCCTAGAAGCTTCAGCGAGAGCAAGACCAGCAAGTTGACCTGGAGGGTGAAACACCTAGGTACCATAGATGTCAGAGGCTCAAGCCACACTCGTTGATCCCTGAACTTGAAGTACTTGACTGGTCAGTCAAAGGATTTAATTATTTAATATGATTCATTATGATTCAATCACCACTTTTCATATGTTGTGATTTGCCCCAGTTTCCCAGGTACCACCTTCAGGGTCGATCATCCAGACAGGAGGATTGCTGGCTGCAAACTTCCTCTGGGATTCCCGGACAGGTTGAAGATTGAACACCTCCGGGGACTGATTTTGTTCCGTCCCTCTGCCAGGCGATACCCTCTGGTTATGACTAACATAGCTATATGGAAGCCATGACTTAGTTCGATGTTTTACCTGTTAAAGGTGATGATGATTCTCAATAATGTGGGTAAACCAATAATAAACCACCCATTTTGGAATGGTTTATACCACCTACTTATGGTGATTTGGGGGATGGTTTATTATTGCTTTACCCACATTAGCTATGTTGAATTCCCACAAGGCAAAAAATCTGCCCACCTCGGCCAAGTGCTCCAGAATTGCATGAAGGGTCGGAGCTTGTTGCAGAACGTCTTCCGAAACCACGCACAAGTGACCTGAGTGGTCAAGAATGGTATCTATTTCCTTATGAAATGGAGCATAAACCCAATATGATGGTACAATTTAATATTGATTGATATTTTGTATCATTGGGTATGATGAGTTCCAACTATGTATATTCCCAATGTACCAAGTAGGTTAAAAAAAAACGTATCACCCCTTATTTCACAACCAATCAAAGGCTGAGTACATACTTTATCCCCTGAGTCAGCATTCTACATGTCGGTACTGCGGGACTAGTGCGGCTAAAATGTGGGACCCATGGGAACCGCAAAGATTGGCCCATGGTTATGCCAGGTTCTTCTATTTAAATGTTGTGATCTTATGTCATAATCATAACTATTAATAGCTATAATTTTCATACATTATCATACTATATTTCAGCATCCCAAAAGTGATTAGACCTTGGGTAGAACCAAGGCCATAGTCTGCTATAGTGTTTTTGGCCTTCAACTGGTGAAGCCGGTGCCAGGGAGACATACCCCCACTTAAAGTGGTATATCTGATACATGCCCAAAAATGGGAAGTCTCGAGCGAGGATGGCATCTTGTTGGGATGACATTTTCTTGCGACACTTTTCCTCCTAGTTTTGACCCACAAGTTGCGGCTCACCGGGATTTGGGGTATCCCCCTTTTTTCAGCTCCCCATATCTTCTGTTTCTACACCACCTTTTCATCTTCCCAGGGTGATACCACCGGCATTTTCACCGCCTCCCAACGCTCCCAACGCTGCCCAAGGGCGGGAGAAGGGAAGGCCGGAGGAAGCGAGCCAGGCCGGCTGAAACGTCAGCTCCTCCCGACCCCAGAGGCCAAATCACCATCAAATCAGAGGGGAAATAGTGAAAATGATTTTTTAACTTTTAAACCTATTGAAACTGGGAATGGCACCCTATCTTCAGTTCGAAACTGGTGCATACATCCATGATGATTAAGCAGTGGGATTCAAGCAGCAAACATGGGGTACTTATTTTCAATTGTGATCAAGAATAGGGTATTGATCGCTCATGGGGTTGTAGAGTACCCTATCTTGAGACATGCTCACATTCCCATGAGGATTGACCTCTGGCGGATCCAAGCTCCATAATGCCAATCGACTCGCATTCTTCCCAGTCATGGGTATAGTTAAGATAGTCGTAATCCATCTAAGTCTGATAGATCACCTTGTTGTTTTAAATGACCATGTTTCTAGGCTTCTATCATGTTTCTTCGCTGCAGAATTCCATCTTTGTTTTACGCCACAAAACGTGTTTGCCACCAACGCAGCAATGGCCAGGCAGCTCCATCGCCTCTGGCGATGCAACGCCTGGTTTTCTTCGCCTATCTAAGATGATACACTGCCGAGCTGAGCCAACAGAAGGTTAGTGAAAATTTGATTGCGGTGCTTTGATTTGCTGACGGGTCATTTGAGATAAACTTGATTTAAGCAGTGATCTATGTTAAATGAAACTTATTTTAGACTATTAAAGATAAACTCGTCTAGCTGAATTCATGCAACAAACTGCTCCAAACAAACTTCCTTGTTACAGCTCAGACTCCGCTTGGCTCCGCTCAGCAGGTGGAAAATCCATGGCACTGCGCCATTATCTACAAAAAATATGTGGCCACGGCCATGGCTCGAAACAGGAGTTGCAATTCCCACATTCTCACGAATCAACCCAGCACTATTTGTTGTTTCCCCCCGGAAAAACATGCTTGCCAGCTGAGATCCTCATCCCAGTTCTAGGGTTGAAACATGTTGAAACTATAGAAAGTAATTGAAACATATTGAAACCACCAATCAGATCGACATTGTCATACTGATTCTCTCAAGATCGTTCCATTTTCGCCCATCCATTCTGAGCCAAGACCGATACCCATCTACTGCGATCAGTGCAAGGACCACAGCTTTGCGTGGTCACTCACCTCAATGGGCAGAAATACGAAGCCGTCCTTGACCTCACGTGCGCGATTTGAAAATTTTGGAAGGTGTCATGGGGGGTTCCAGCTAGAAAACACTTTTGATGTCATTCAAAAAAGATAGGTCTGTATCAGATGGGTAAAGCAATCGAATCTATTCCTGAAGCATCCCACACGACGCCTGAGACGCCATTCCCAACTGGCCCAAGAATTTCGAAAAAAACGACCAGCAGAATCCCTTGGCCCAATGGCCTTGGCATTTGGCCTGTTCTCTTGGTCTATCTGGCTGAGTTCCCCAGAATTTCTTGGACAATTCTACTGGATGGTTGAGGGTCTGCGATTCCCACTTCGTGGATTATGAATGATCCCCATTCAACCAGCTAGTGGAAACCAAACACATGCAATCATGTCTTCTTCAAACCCTCATGTTGGTCAATATCTCCATTTTGTTTTGTTGGGAGTCACCAGTTGTCATGCTTATAATAACATACTACCAACCTCAAGACTTAACATCACCATGTTTCAGGGACACAACATGCTATAATCAAATTACATATATATGTATATATAGCATTCCAATGTGTTATCATCAAATTATGTATATATATATATATATATGTATATATAACTATAACATGTATACATATTTATATTTATATATATATATATTATCAGTATATTAGCTATATCTATACAACACATATATATATATAGCCATCAATCCTACCAGGTCTTGAAAAACTCAGGGCCCCAGGCGGTGTTCAAAACCCTTGGTGTATTTCATCATTACTCTCATGGTGCTTTCGCATGTACTTTCGCGGTGCTTTCGCGACCACACTCCCGGCTTTCGCGCGGCGAACATGTGACAAAATTGCTTTCACGGAGCTTTCGCCGCATTTGCTTTAACATGCGTCAATTTATGATATTTCGCCACTCAAATCGGCCAATCGGCCACTATCTGGAAACTTTCGCGACGGTGTCTGTCAACTTGGTCTTCCCGAAGCTTTCGCCCAGCTTTCGCGCGCTGGTCCCACCTCCCAGGCTTCCCAGGACCAAGCCACATGTCCGATGACCTCTCGAAAGCGCTGACGCTCGTGGCATCGGAAGAACTCCTTGGCCACGGACCTCTGCCGATCCACCTGAGGGGCGAATGTTTGGACATATGGAAAAATTGGGCGCATTTTCCACCAACTTACTAAGGGATATATAATGATATATGTATATATATTTATCTATAATGTTATGCAACGAACATAAATTGGGGATATAGATAGAACATGATAGAACAAAAAAACATAGTGGGCGCGTCTACTTTGGTTTTTTTTCTAGCGTTGGATTTTGGGGGTTAAGACAAACCCCACACGTATCTATGATGGGCCCGAAAACGAATTCCCCGGAGTGAATCCCTTCCACAAGGCCCCCAGAAATCCCCAGCCCACGCCTCGCATCCATCCGCCACGCAAGGCACTGTATGGCACATAATGAGATCAGACGGCAGCAGTCCCTGACGATTCCGGAGAATCGGATCTGCTTTGTACGCCAACAGCAACCTGCACCGTGCCAGGGGTCAGGGGCATAGGGAGCAAGGGAGGCAGGGGGTCCAAAAACGCCTTCGAGGACTTAAACAGAGAAAACTCCCACAACAAGTTGTTCTAGTGGATGTATATAATCTGGTCCCAGACTTTTGTGGTGCAATTTTACTTCGAAAAGCCAACATGAAAGTGCGCCACCGGCAACTGCGGACCCTACAAAATGTTGTTTTAAGTTGCTGAGTGGTCTCCAGGCCAAAAACCCTAATGAGCCCGCCATTCCCATAACCTTCCCAAAAACCTTCCCACAACATCCCAAAAGAAAGCCCGGTAGTATGGCAAGGCGGTGAGAAGCTTCTGGGAATGCGGGTCCCGCATGTTTGTTCCCAAAAAAAATGCAGCAACAGATTCCCGTCCCAAAATGGGAATGGGATGAAATGGGTCAACAAAAATGATTATCATTTTGGGAGTCCAACCTCCAGCAACCATCAGCAACTGCTCACTCTTCAAACATGTTCAAACATGTTCAAACAATGGTCCCAGGTCCCTCGCCTGGCGGGCCAAATCCCCTCGTTGCTCAAGGCACAAAGATGCAGCGGAGTGTTTGAGTCCTTAGGGCCGACATGCGCTGTCCCACTAACCGATTGTTAAATTTAAGGGAGAGAGTTCCCAATTTTTTCTGGGCCACAGATTGACTGGTTCAACTTTAGATCATTTTCAGGTATCTAATTTTGACTCTGACCCATTTCTTGGAGGTAAAAACAGTGCACCAACAGTTCGACCCTGAGAATCTCTCATACAGGGGGAAATTGAATTGCCTTGCAGTTTGGCACAGTCTATTATTGAATGGATTGATTCTAGAAAACCCCCTATACCTCCATCAATAGAATGGTAAAAATCATGGTTTCCAGTAGATGTTGCCCTCATCCAATGATCAATGTTGAGGGAATAGTATGACCCACCTTGCCTCGGAGCCTTCATCCTGCTGGTGAGTCTCCAGTTTTTCGGATGCCTCATGGTACATAGATGGACCACAGAGTTAGTGAACTAGTTGGCAGAATGGCTTATCATCCACTTTCTATCTACAGGTATACCCAGATATACCCACTTTTTGGAGGGTTCCTACCCACTTAACCAACTCACCATGTCCTGAAAAAGGCCCATTCCTTCCCTCACCGGATCCCTATCCCGAGATCGGCGCCACGGCGCCCGGTCTCGGGCGTTCACATCTGCCGCGGACTGGATCAGCAGCTGGGACAACTTTACCGACGACGGCGGGTCCAGGATGGAACTCCAGACCTGAGATCTCTATCGAGAGCTTGGCAAGCGGAGGAATGATAGATGTGCTAAATAGATAGATGTAATGTCTGCAATATGTCATAATAGATATGTTTATAGACTTATAGAATCTTCTAGATATGTCTGTAGATTTTGTCGAAAATCATATGGATGTAATATGTAGATGTAGATATACATGATATTTATCTCTTTGATATGGTTCTTGGCAGGAAACTGATCTACTGGGATGCCTAACTCAACAAACACACATAAAACATGTTTTTGTACGTAGTCAGTAGTCTAATTTCCAGTCTGGATGTATTTTGTTGTTGACGTACCCATGCTGCTTAGCATCTTGTGTCATCAAGTAGTTCTTGTTCACATGATGCTTTCTCCATGTTTCTCCCTAAACATGGCCCAACGTTGATCCCAACAGTCAATTACCATCGGATAATCAAACATGGCAATCCCATCTGTTGATTTTCCCAAAGCCTCCAGTCATAGGGGATTTTCAACTACCATGTTTGATTGCCGAAGGCTAGTATCAAGTTGTACTTTGGGCAGGTGATTTAAAAGGTGCTTTGTGAGCCTGTCCGACCATCCCTGGCAGCTGGGATTTTCCGAATAAACCACCCAAGCCTTGGTTCATCGTCCCAAGGAAATCCTCCATCTCTATAAAAAGTCAACGTGCAATTCTGTTGATGCAATTCCTGTTTACTGAATTGTTGCTTTAAGGAGTCATCCAGGTGTACTGAACACTCATTTCCATCATTTATCAACGCTATCAGCTATCACCTAATATTCTTTCTGGTTCAAACACTATAAATCCCCATCAAATCACTCAACAACGATGGGGGTTTTAACACTTCTTCCCACTATATCCCTAGAAAATCACCCGAAAATTCCGTAAGATGCCACCAAAATGTTAAATCACAATTTTACCCCCATAAAATCACCCTCAAAATATCTAAAAATCACCCATCACGCCCCTTCTCCCCTTGGAATCGCCACCCGGCGGCCGCCAGGTGCAACGGTGTCCGCCCGTGCCGCCCCGCCCCGTTCGGCGACGCGCCGTTCTGCAGCGCGCAACGGGCAGCGCCAAAGTCGCCGCGCTCGCAGGCATCCAGCAACTGAGCCTGATCCAGTGATTCATCGATGGATTCACTGTGGATCAATTAACTATACTCGGAATGGAAAATGTGATATCTGATTCGAAATGATTGGAAATTACTGAAACATGAATGATTAATGGGATGTGAATGGGATGTGAATGGGAAATTGACTATGAATGGCAAATTCCAATCAATCGAATGATAGATTTAGATTAACTGTAGGCACGGGAGATGATTGGAATATTATATTAATTAGTAGGAAATTAGCTATTAAATGAACATGTGTGATTGAAAGATTAGATATCCAATCATTTTCCAATCCTACAATTGATATTAATCCCAGAATTAATGCATGTGCACTGTGGAAAAACTGACAAAACTGTGATAAAGTGATGGGGATATAAAGCGATACGTGTGGATATTGTTTATGAACTATATAGCTAATCCATTGATTGAACAATTCATGGAACAGCTCCAATTGGAAATCCTGTCACAGGAATTCTTAGAAATGAATGGGAATGTCATTGACTGGATTGTTTGCCACAATCAATGAGTGGAAATTGACGATTGTATATAGAGAACTAGCTAAATTTATTGATTGGAATATTGTTCGCCTATTGACCATGGTACAATCTGCTATTCACTATAACTAGTACACCCAGTACACCCATCCGAAACCTTGGCGCTGCATCCTAGTTAGTCAGTGGGTAAATAAAAACCATTGTACAAGCCATTTATACAAGTTACAAGTTATAAGCCATTAATTGTGACTATGGGACTGTGGGATGTACATAGTGGATCATAGCCTATTTGCTAACTAGTTACCCTCTGGTGAACTAACATAGCTATGGAACATCACCATTTTTAATGGGAAAATCCACTATAAATGGCCATTTTCAATAGCTATGTTAGTCTACCAGAGGGTAACTGTATTGGAAAACATCAATTGGTCGTTTATGTGCATGTCCACAGGCAAATGGTTCCATAGATTGTAAAAACCATGAAGCGCGAACCAATCTATGGAACCTTGCACCCTACTTGGGGCTGCACCCTAGCTAGCCAATGGGTAATACCAGGGAATAACAACGGTATCGGCCAGTTGTTTCAGTTATATAGATACGCTATATATTGTATATAAGTACAGGTGTTAGGAACGGGTCCTTTTTAATGTTGATATGGTACTCTTCCTGGCATAATGTGAGTGAGGTACTAAAGGTACCCTTCCAAGGTAGTTGATGCTATCCTGAAAATGCGTAGGTAGCTTGTAACATAGATCATCAATCCAACTCTTGAGGTGTTAGCAGATATCAACAAAAAAGTAGTAAATTAGGGCGTCTAGTATCCCAATTTAAAAATTGGGTTCCAGTTGCAAGTGGGTTCCAGAGATCTATTGATGCGTGGGACTATGAGCATGGGAATAGCATGGGATATCTATGTATATATGTATATATATATATATGTTTTTATATATTTATAAAAATAATAATGGTAATAATGGTAATAATAGTAATAATAACAATAGAACCAACAATGCTAATGGATATTGTGACCTATAACCATCTTGGGATGATGAAATCATCCAAAAGCCTTGTTTTGTGCCTGAAACCCCAGACAACCAAGCAGAATATATTGCGGTTTCCCCATGTCCAAACATGTAGGGTCATTTCACATCATCCTACACCAATAATAGACGCTGGTTAGGGATGGTCCATCCCCCTATTTGACATGTTATCAGAGCTGTGTGATATACCCTCCAGTAATTTAATATGGCTATCAAAGCCATGCCCCATTTACTTCGATGATTTACCTATCAACAAAATGCCATTTTCCAGTTCGCCATGTAGCAAATTACCAGGGGGTCAATTATCCCCACATCCCTGCAGCTTCGGACTTGACATTTACATACATTAATCCCATGCCCCCAATATTAAGCCCCCCTTAAATGGTCCCAATTATGTGGTTTCATTCCCTACCATGGTTTCTAAGGGGGGTTAATATTAGGGGGTGGGATTATCCATCAATCTTCATTGATGTGGGCACCCCGTTCCTTTGCAATGACGCCTGCGCATGGTCTGCCTCGCCATGGTCATCCGCCATGAGGCTGCGATGAAGGATGTGGAGGTGTTCGAACAGCGAAGAGTTGCACAGAATGGGGCCTTAATGTTAAACCTATATACCAAAATAACTGCAAAAATAAGTTTCAAAGTGGAAGTCTGTAAATATTCTTTGAATCTACAGTATATGGCAAAGGAATGGGCTTCAGAAAGCATCAACCAGACTGTGGATCGTCATCTGTGTGGCTTGCAAAAGGTGGACAGAATCTTGGAAGCTCAACTGGTCCAAAAAAAATCTGACCCAAGTACTGAACGCACTCGACATGTCGTTGTCTTTTCACTTCTGCAGCTTGAGACCAAACTGCGCACCCTATGCAGTTTTGAGATCCTGATGCCAACCGCACCCTATGCATGCGTGTGCTAGGGCTGCACAGACCCAGCTCAGCCCGCTGCACTCAGATTTCTTTTCCGCCCATTGAAGCATTTCTGGCCGCAGAACCTGCGGAGAGTTTCCTAAAGCTACGGTGTTTTTTGAGTTTTCCTAAGGGTCTTTGGCATCTGCCGCGATATTTGTTGCAGCAGCCCACAAGCCATAAAAACCGACCGGTGCCTCCCATGACCAACAACGTGCAAGCAAGGTCCAGTCTTCGCATGTTCACTTGTTTCTTTTGCGGGAGGGATTTGTTTTTGCTGAAAGTTGACCGCAGAGACCCCAGAAAAAACTGCCTTGGGTGTGATGATGGACAGCAGATTCATGACCATCTATGGAAAAAAGCATCAATCACTGGGCTATGGGGTCAAATCTGTCACCCCAAGAGTGAAACCCCACAAGCCATTGCGACGAAACTCTGGGACCATTCACATCTTGGACCTGAGCTTACTGTCAATCCAGGGCAGGCTCAAAACAACTGGGGTGAACCCGTGGTGTTTCTGGTGCTTTTCCAACGCTCAAAGGCAGAGCGCCTTCAAATATGATCGTCAAGAAAGGCAATCATCCAACAACTACAACGAAGCAACTTGACAGAAACTCCACGATCACCATAAGAACTAACTTGGGTACGAGTAGAAAGTTGGTACTTCGAAATGTATTTGCTCGAAGTTTACTATAACATACAAGGACCCCTCCCCAGTTATAAGTCGGTTTATACTCCCATTCACAATAATTGCCATAAAACCTAGTTGTTGGACCTGTTGGAGTGAAGTAAACCAACTTTGCGATTTCGTCAACGGGGGCCCCACCATGCCCCACCTATCAAACCTGATCAAAGTGACTGCAACTTTCGACTCATCCCCAAGTGGCACGGCCAACGAAGTTAACCAAGCAACACGGCCAACCCATTTGGCCATCACAGAACCATCAAGCTCTCTGGTGCCCGAGAGAAGGTATCAAGTCGATAGCCATGGTGATTTTCATCTACATCTGTGTCATAGATATTTACGCGTGTCTGGGTTATTAAAGATATCCACTTGTATCTGGATAAACTTTTAAACCATGCATTTCTTATATTACGTGTATATTATATATATATACGTGTATATATATATATAATTATGACTATGGTTGACTGTAAAAGGGTTTCCCTTAGTTGGTGTATTGTGCATATGACTACACAGCAGCTCCCAAGCATCCTGAAAAAGGGCACAAATTGAGAAAAGCCAGTTCACATTTGTGCCCTCATTTTGAATTGTGTTGCAAGTTTGGGCATGTTTCTTGGCTATGCCACGTTGTTTCGAGGTTAGTAGTAGTTATCCAATTCCCAACTAAGATGCACTATTGAGCAGCGGAGGTTGTTGCAGATGGGTATAACCAGGGTAAACCATGGTTATGAGCCCTATGACTGGGGATGTAACCCCTAGATCCATGATCAAAAAAACAACATAAACCAACCTACTAATTGGGACTGCAACCCTACAGGAAACATGGCTGCAATCTGATGATAGGCGCAAGCCCTTCGGTCTGATTCGGCTATGGTCATCTCTCGTGTCCGTGGAGGGTAGAGAGTTCTTCCAGCCGGGGTACTGAGCCTTTTAGCCACTGCACAGACAACTACAAAAATCATCAAAAATCTGGGAAACCTGGAGATCAACCCGGAAAATCCCAGTGTCAAGCTCTCGTATCTGAAGGCCAGCACCACATCTTGAAAAGAATGATTTAAAGAAGAGGATATGTTGCCAGGCCTTGGCACTTTAATCAATCAAACTTGGGCCCAAGAAGCCACACCATGACTGCAGTCGTTTTCTTAATCAATCAACCAGTCATCCATTTCAAGGCCCAGTGATTTTGGCCAGTCCTCATCATATGGAGAAACAACATGTGATAAATCAATCGGATTACCATCTGGTTATTTAACATAGCCATGGAGAATCCCTTATAAATGGAGGTTTTAATGGGAAAATCATCCAAAAATTAACCATTTTCCATGGCGATGTTAAATAACCAGATGGTAAAATGAAGCAATGATGAAATTTGTTTCTGATGGTTTCTGTCTCGCCGGAGAACGCCGTCGCCAAGCTGATGATTCTGTTCTCAGGCATCCAATGCCGTACCCTCTGCAGGGTGCGCACCTAAGGATCCCTCTCTCTGAGCAGAAGCGTCGCGCAAGAATTCGAGCGCGACGCTGCATCTGGTTGCGGAAAACTGCAGTAGGAAAGTCCAAGGTGTTGATAAAATCAATAAGATCCAGCAAACATGACAGCGCAAAGAACAGACAACCGTGACTCCCCTCTGATTGGACTCGTATCATCTCTGCATCTTTGGACTTGTATCAATCGCTTGGACACACCACTTCCACTGCATCTACGCACCAGCTGCTCCAGATCCCATTTCCCTGAAACAGACGAATGCCCTTGCAGGGCACAAACCTGTGAAGGAGAATGAGAAGAAAGAACAGCTTTGTCAGGTTTCAGGATGTTTCAAGCCATGTGAACAAGAGATGGGATCTAGTCCTCTTGCATGCCACAAAGATACAGAACATTACAGAACCAATCTTCAGGATTCTACGGGTGGCGAGCCACGAATTTGGAACTCTTGGAGCCCGACTCAAGGTCATGAACTCATGGTCTTTCGGACAACAGGACTAAAATGGACTACCCTCTGGTGAACTAACATAGCTATGGAAAATCACCATTTTTGATGGGAAAATCCACTATTTCAATGGCCATTTTCAATAGCTATGTTTAATTACCAGAGGGTACCAGTAGTGGATGCTTTGCGCAGTGGCACTATACCTCGACCGACCTATCAGACCTATATCAGACCTATCCTAGCGCTGGACCTCGTCTGAAAGAATCGTCAAGGCTGGGATGGAGCAAGATAAGTCATCTAAGGGCTGCTGATGTACGAGATTGGCCTGGATCTGGGTCCCATGCGTGGATCAAATCTGAGACCAGTTTTTATCCAAACTTTGGAGGACTACATATGATCACTTGCCCAAAAGATCGTCAACAGAGCGCCACAATTTTGATTCTTGGGACCCCTCAAAGGGTTTTGGCCACCAAAGAGAAGCTACAGTATGGGAACCAAAACGACCACCTCATACGAACCAAGTGCAGGGACAGCTATCGATCACCACAGCTAGAGTGTCCTCATCTGAGCAAAGGGCTATATGAGCTACTGACTCCCCAAAGGGGCTTTGGGGCAAGAGGCGTCATTTGCGAATCCTTCAGACCAACACTTCATGGGTTTCCCGAGCTCAGAAGAAGAAGAACGCTCTGCCCGTGGCAACACTTTTTTTATCGCCCCTTGGGCGGCATCCCCTGGCTTCATACCCGCATGCGAGCAGAGAGTCGAGCTTGACGATCCAGGACACTCCACTGTGGGGAAGTGAGCGGCTCGTGGCCACGCTGACACTACCTGAAACTGAGGGAAGTTGATGTAAGTTGAGGGGCAACTGGGGGCTGTCTTCTCAGCCACCCATCCAGTCACCAAGTGCTTTCATGGAAACCTTGCAGGAAACTACCATGAACCAACTCACGCCAACGAACCCACTTCTCCGCCCAGTGGACTAGGGCTACCTTGGCCATCTGCGAAACTGCTCGACCCCTGCCAACGCCAGAATCCAGGAGAGTCTCGGGAGCGCATGCCACACGAAACGCGAGGCACAACGACGGGACAGTGACACAACAAGGGGAAGACACTACAAAACTGGGAATGTAAGAAAAAGAGTAGGGATTTTGACCGTAAAAAGGTTGGATGAAAAGAAATTCGGATTTGAGCGACATTTGTTTGATATTCTGATATTCTCGAAAAATAAATGTAAGTGATGAAAGCAACAAACATCAAAACAACCATCAATGTATTTTAAGGAAGCAATCAAAGTGAGGGATACGCATCAGAGAAGAAGCCGCAGCAATTCCTTGAGGCAAGAAAGATGCTTGTTCCATGATCCATAGAATCCACAGCCACGGACATCCGATGATTCCAAGTGATTTTTTGTGATTCCAAGTGCTGGCGCAGCTGCGCTCCCGAGCATAGATCCCCACCCCGAGCATCGAATTTCCTGCAGCATGTCGCTGGCAAACCGAAGTGTCTAACTGATCCGAGCGCAGAACATGCAAAGACTCACAGCGTATGGGCAACCTGCGGGTCCAGAAAACCGCAAACCATCGTGGACCTTGTCCAAAAACTGGGTGTACCATAAAATCTCATGCTTTACTCATCGCGGTCCCCACTAATCCATGTTAATCCCATGGTCATTCCCCATTGAGGAACCCTCGATCTCTTCAGCGATTTTAAGCCGATTTTGGTGGGCCGAATTGGAACAAATCGGACACTCTGGTCACATTGGTCTCGGAGCAAGGAGACATTGTCGCCCTTCGGTGTCAGCATCTAACCAGCTGATTGCAGCTGAATTGGGATTTGGTCAGGAAACAACCGGTGGGTTTGGGAATGATGACATGGTGGTGTCATTCTCATTTCAGGATCTCTTAAGCGACCATGATTGGGTTGACTGCTTTGGGAGCACCAAGAACAAACTCTCAGTTGCACATCTCCGTAATGAAACTCACCCCTGCGATCCTTAAGTCAACAGTATGTGTATATATGGTTATCATTCATTATCTCTGTGAAAATTGGCGTCAAAGATTGATGGTGCCATGCTAAGAATGGTCAATGTTGCACTATATCAGTGACGAGCTCACCCTATCCGTGCTGGAGTGGGAATGCTCTCCGCAATGCTCTCCACAAGGTCCCACAACACCATGGTCCTTTTGCTTATCCGCTGTTTCACATCTTGCGCGGACTTGCGCATCACAAGTCTGTTCCATTCTCAACTTCTGCTGCTTAAAACCCAGTGGTTGCATACTGACCAGGCTCTTCTACTGTCTTTATTTGAAGCTCAGGGGCCCTTTGTAGCTCCTCTACATCCACACTTTTCGGAACCGAGGAACCTCGGTTCAACTGGAACCAAACTCCATCAGACCTGGCATCCCTAGTTCCTTCACGCCACAAAAGGCCAAGCTTCATTGATCGGGGGAACCACTATCAGTCTCTATCAACACTCATCGTTTCTAAGTGTTCCTTCACATCCAATGTTCATCACCTGGCGAAGATGAGGACAGTACAGGGGTTGGGTTGAACCTGGCTAATGAGGAGCAACTTGAGCAGTGTGTTTTTGCTACAAAGCTCTTTTTTGGTACAGGGCGTCCAATATGAAGGCCACCAGCATAAATCTCAGTAGGAAATCTGACTACACCGCTGTTTTTTGTGCTCTTTTTCAAGACACCATCCTGGTATCAGTTCAACACCAAGAAAGAACACAACAAAGCATCATTTTAAATCGAAGGCTATTTCCTCCCCAATTGGAGGCTTCCCGCAAATACCCCCAAATAAGGCCTTAGAGACTTAGGGGTTAACCCAAATCAACCATTAGAAGCAGGATTCACGGTTGATTTATGTTAGTCAAAAAATGGAAATAAGTTCTAATCCTGTTTGGATAAGTATCCCTATTGACAAAAAACGGAGACCTATTGAATCCTGTTGAAATATCCCGATAAATCTATGGAGGGTCTACCTTTCCGGCACCCTTGTGGCATTCCCTTCGGCAACTTGGCCTCCGTAGATGCCCAGCTCACCTGGCAATTTGGGATCAGACATCTTACCCTGGGTAAACATACAGATGATGTCTAAACCATGTTTAAAAATGATCTACACATGGTGGGGTTTTCCAGATGTAAACGTTTACAGGAGGGCAAGCATCGAATTGATGGTGGATTATAAATGATTTCAGCACGAAACTTTGCGATTGATGATATTCAGAATTCAACCAATGAATGATCGATCTGGGTTTGGATGGGCGGTATGCCCGCCAGTCGTGGTGATTCAAAAACAGGGAAAATGACGAATCAACCGTCAAATTTGGGGGTACCCTATGTTCGCACAAAGCCATATGTAATGGAAACTACCAAAAATGATTATGCTGATGGATTTTTTGCCGCCCAAAAAATCGCGCATTTTTTTGCACGTTGACATCTGTTGCGTTTTGCACACATGGGGTGGGGTGGGGTGGGGCAATAACGTCCAAGAATTGCACTTGCACACACACGTCATGCTACGCTACTGCACGTTCTTCTTGCACTTGCACACACACACGTCATGCTACGCTACTGCACGTTCTTCTTGCACCTGCACACACAGGTCATGCTGCGCTACTGCACGTTCTTCTTGCACTTGCACACACAGGTCATGCTACGCTACTGCACGTTCTTCTTGCACTTGCACTTGCACGCACACACACACACGTCATGCTACACTACTGCACGTTCTTCTTGCACTTGCACACATAGGTCATGCTACGCTACTGCATGCTCTTCTTGCACTTGCACACACAGCCAGTGTACCCATAGCAAAGGGATTTGGCCAAAGATGAACAGTTTCGGTCCACACAGGTAGAATGGACAATTGGTGGAAGTTGATGAAAGATTCGATCCCCAACAGTTTGGTCAGCACCAAAGGAACCAAAGTCAATAACAAATTTCTAGTTACATTCGCTCCTTTCAATGGAGGTGGGAAAACCCACGCGATTTGTTGAGAGTTACTGCAAAATATGTCAAAGAGATATCATAAAATGAGAACGAGCGTCCTCCAAGAGCAAAAGTGCTGGAAGGGTTGCCGAGGCAAAAGTTAGAGACCCTCGGTCGGAGACCACTTTTTTACCCCTAAAATTGCTGTTTCAATGTGGTGAGAATATAATTTTGATGTGAAAAGGGGGAGGAAAAAAATTCCGCCGGGATGTTTATGTATTCAGTAGTCTTATCTGTAGTTGTATCAATAGGGCCAATCTACCTTGCAAATGGGGTGAAACGACCCATTCACAACGGAAAGCAGGGCCTATCATTGTATTTCAGGCGGAAATGTCCCCGCTGAAAACCTGGAAAGTGGAAAGTTACGATTGCAATGATATGAAAGTGCTGCATGCTCCTCTGACTTGGGAAGCTGATACAACAACACTTGGTTCCTTGCAAGTCTTAGATACCTACCAACAATGTAAATCTCTAGCTGGTTATACTCCCCTGTTACTTGCCTAAGAATAATTGAATAATGAATGCATCAACCTACCTCTTACAACCAGATCTGGTACGTCTCCTGACTGCGTGTATTTCATTTACAAGCATGTTTCGTTCAAACCTTGGGCCATATTTGGGATGATCCTCCAATGTGTTGGGGTCAAATCCAGGCTCCCCAAAAGGATTCGAATGCTCTGCGTATTTGCAGAAATTTACCCCAGAGGCTTCACGCTCTGGAGAATCAGTGCCTCAACTCCTACAATATTTGAGACTTCAAATGACTTCAAGAAAAGAACCAAGCAAGGTAAGATCCGGTGTGCGAACGGAGCTTTGCATCGTATTAAAGAGGGCTGGTATGAAAGTCAGGGACGCAAATTGGCGTTCAACCGAAAATGGGGTCCCCCTAAAATCTAAATGGTCTATCATCCACATATTCTAAAACGAATGTAGATAAAAAAACTTGCAATTTTTTGGTAGCCGGACATGTTGAGACATGGGCAACTGATAAATGACAGCGGTGACACAGCGGTGAAGCTTCCAATTGTGCCCGGGAACGCACACCTTGCAACCGCTGCCCCTGGTTGAAATCCTCCGTTGAGTTCGGTGATTTTGCCAGCTACTAAGCTCCATGGCTAGTTCGGGGTTTTCTACTAGTAGTCACAGTTGATTCCCAAAATCCCATTCAATCCCAATAAATCCCCTGAATTGCCATTCAATCCCTTAAAAAACCTTTAAATTCCATATAAATATAGCAAATCCCAATACAATCCAATAAATTCAATAAGTCCATATGAATCTCCAAGAAAAAGGCGGATAGCAGCCCCCAGCTGGAACTCCGACCCATGGCCGCCATTCATCGAAGCGGCCTCCGATCTCATCGTCGAGCAAGTCAGGGGGTGTCCTGTGGCCGCTTCTGCGCCCAATGGTAATGTGGGAATCCAATAAGAAACCTCTATCGGGATGATTTTAGAGATGAGATTGGCATATGATTGGGATGTAGAATTGGATCATTAGTTCGTTCCAATTCCAATCTCAATGAGTAAGAAACCTCTGTTGGGGATGATTTATTGAGTTTAACCGCATTACTGAAGAATCATCTGTGCCAATCCAATCCAATTTGACGATCATTCTTCAATTGTGAAACCAAAACTTGAGCTCAGCCACAAAGTCGGAAACATCCCCTAGCATTCATAAAGGGTGAAGGCTGGGAGCAATGTCGCTGGGAGCCCCAAACATCGCTGCAACGACCTGGGCGCGAGAAGGGTAGACTGGGATTGAGAGAACAACTTCCAGCTGGTGGTTTTCAACCTCTTCCAGTGTTGGCGAATTAAGATCATCCCAGAACTGATCATGATATCTGTGGATCTGTGTGGTATATTTGAACCCATGATTCGAATGTATCCAAATCCTGGAGTCGCCCGATCCCTTGCCAAGAAAATCATGCGAGTGGTTTAGGCCAAACGAGGCCAGGTGTAGATGCGTTGTCTAGCTATACATGTATATATATATATATAATCTATTGAATAAGCGACTACTATCAGCATCCACCCCAGGAAGACCCTTCCCCACGGATTTCTATGGTCTGTCAAGGTCTGTACAAAGACTGGGTATACCCCAATTCCACTGGCATTCTTCTGAGATCTCCACATCCTGCATGAGGACAAGGAAACGTTCTGGGCTGGCCTGGTGGTCAGCGTCTGTTCACCCCTGGAGACCGTTGTCAGAAACCGAAGATGAAGGAAGAGGAGCAAAAAACACGATAAAGACAAGAAGAACAAAAAGAAGAAGAAGAAGAAGAAGAAGAAGCAGAAGAAGCAGAAGAAAGTGAAACTGACGAATGCTGGACGATGATGACGATGACGATGATGAGGATGTGGAGGTGGAGGTGAAGGAAAGCGGGATGGGGATATGAGGATAGTTCAGGATCTGGATCAAGTCATGGCTGCGTAATGGCATGGTTTCTTGTGGTTTATTGTGGTTTGTTATGGTTCATTCTGGTTTTATTATGGTTTTATGATGTTTTATGTATTATGGTTTTATTGTGGTAATAGATAGAAACCACACCATCTGCAGTCCCTGGCTGTTTACAGTACTTGCGACCCACCCATAGAAGCCGTGGAGAAAGTCGGGCCTGTGTGCACCACAGGGCCACGTACACAGCTCCAGCAGCCAGAATGGCGTAGGGATACCTTCCAAACAACGCCGGAGGGAACCGAAGCCATGCTGCGAATCCACGCCAAAGAAACATAACACAAAGTCAACAGAAAAGTTCATCACCCTGAGATCTTCACCATTCCAGTGGTTTTACTCCACACAGATAAATGGGTTATGTCTTCAGTGTTTAAACTGTGTCCAGCACCGTGCGCACCTATGAAGCAGAGTCGCATTCCCCAGCGCCAGTTGCAACAGGAATTTGGCCACACACTTCAACTGGGCCGATGAGGAATGGGACATGGAAATCAAAACACACTGGCCGGGAACCGTTTTTGGAGCATGAACTTGTGGATTATGAAAATTCTGCCCACGCTTTTGTGGTTTGATCATCTAATCTAACAGATCCATTCAAATTCATATGGAACTCGTTGAAAAAAAAAAACATATGCTGTATGTAAATTAATATGTTATCATATATAAATATATACATTGAAATGTATCAAAATCCAAAGTGGAACAACGGGATCTGCGCGAAAACGCTTCCCGCCATGTTGAGCTGATGGAACTTGGGGTGGTTTCGTCGCAAAATATGGGGGAAAAAACGTGGCGGTGTGCATAAGGTCTTTTTGATTGGGAAAATGATGGGAAAATGATGGTTCAAAATAGAAAAACTTTGGAAAAAGAACCGAATTTGGGGAAAAAACAGTGGGTTTTCAAGAATGTCATTCCACATGTGCTGGAACTTTTTCTGGCTGCTGTCTCGGTTTGAATTCTGGAGCATGACCAAAAAAACAACATCATCAGCCAAAAAAGATGTGGAAGTGAACGAATTATATTTGAAGCCACCAATCAGTCAAGATGGTTGGTTTTTATTGGGGATCCCCAGTTTTTGGTTGAAATCCCCATTTGTTGGTTCATATCCTCCCTGTTTAGAGTTCATGGTTGCTGCTCTCCGACAACAATACTGATGGTTTCATGATTCATTGCTTTTCAACCATCAACAACCACGTTTATCCTTCGGCTGGGTTTTTGGAGGGGGTTGGTTAAATCCCCATGAATGTTTCTTGGCTTCTGCCTCTTATAACTATATGGAATACTGTATATAACTAAATAGATATATATATATATATTTATATACTATATTATATATAAACATAGAATCATAGAGATATATCCACCATAAATATCCATAACCCCCGTGCTAGCCTAGTTATAAACGCCAATGGCTGGACATGTTACACGTTGAAACCAGTGGACTGCCCGGGCTGTGGCCCTCGGACTGGAGATTCAGCGTTGCGGAGCTCTTGCCGCCCATGCCTGTGCTAAGCTCAGTGACCATCAAAGATGGGGCTTTCGCCAAAAAAGAAGTGGAAAAATATGCGATGCAATTGATATATTACATAATTACAGTGTTATCTATGTGTATATATTACATATTTATATATATATATATACTATGAGGGCCCCAAATCACGAGACCAGAATGTCTATGGTTTTCGGGCGCCAGAAACGGCGCCGCAGCCGCATGACTTTTGCANCAGCCAACCGCAGCAACGACGTTGACACAGCAGTCCCAAAAGAGAGCCCAGTTTTTGGCAGGATTCCGGCCTCGCGCACATGGGCCCTCGTAATATATTTACATGATCTATTCATTTGTTTACCTATTTCATCAGTTTATCAATAATATGAGAAGGGGGTGTTGTTCAAAAAAAGGGGGAACTCAACTCAATGTCTGGAAATGCTAATCCAAAAGATATAGATAAGTGGCTGTCAACTGTCAACCATCGAACTTGGTTGTACCCTATATACCCTATGTTCAAACAAACACATGTTTCTCCATCCAAAAATCATCCAACACCCCATTTGGTTTGAATCAATGGTCTGATATAAGGGAAAAGTTTGACTGAAAACCATGGTTTTGACAATTGAAGAGGGGTGTGTCTGTAATTGCTTTCTTGACCCAGTTCTGGGTTTTAAGTCCAGTTGAGTTTTTCAGGGGTAGAAGTCAATAGTAACTGGCTGATGGTCACTATGACAGGCTAATCGTTTTGGGTTCTCATCCGCTTGCGATCATCATGTTTCTCTCAGGATGATCTTTTCAGAAGTTGTCTGAAGTTTGGGCAATGGATTCCAAATTCTTTGAGTCCTCGAACCAGTTCATCATCATTTAAATCCCCATGCTTCATGGTTTAAATCTTCCTGATTTCACCAAAAACAGCACCGGCACCTGGCCCCCAAAGCATGGCACCTCTCAAGAGAGAAGACAAGGCTCTCGAGAAAGTCCAAGGCTGAATGACCCACCTCGGCACCAGAGATCCGAAAAAACTGGAGACGCGGAAACCAAAAGCCATGGTCAAATCTTAAGGCCCAACCAGTTGCACCAGTTGAAACTTGCCGGTTTTACTTGCAGGATTTATTATCCACAGGGCCGCATTCTTTGTGCGTGATACCTTCAACAAAAGCCACAAGCCATGGGCCATGCTGCCCCCTTGGTGCCCTGCCGTCTGGTAGTCCAGAACCTGCGCCCAGCGGAGCTGGAATGTCATGTTTCTTTCAAAAAGCAGACTGGTTTCCTGACCCTGAAATTCATAAAAGTACGTTTGTCTAAAAATGTAGGGGAAACCCCCGAAATCCAATGGTTCATCATTGTTTTCATCAGCTACAACTTGTGGCATCCCATGTTCCAACAAAGGGCATATGACTATGAATGTGGGATCCGCGTCCACCTGAAGCTATACTTTATACCTGTGCCTAGGACCCAAGGCAGGTTGTCCAGCATATGCACCAAGTTCTAAGGGGACTAGGCTCCCGAAGCTCGAGAACATGAACGTAGAAAATGGCCATAGAAATAGTGGATTTTCCCATGAAAAATGGTGATTTCCCATAGTTATGTAACAGTTTACCAGAGGGTAGTTGGTTGTTTCAAGCAACTTTCAACCATTTCGGAAAGTCACTTGGGATCATCGAAAACCACCTACTGCAGACTTTGATGGCCTCCTGGAGTGACAATCCCTTGAGTCCCCAAGGAGGGTCTACAAGAACTTGACCCATTCCACGTGAAAAAAATGGCTCACCTTGAGAATACGCAGTTCCGCGGCCAGTACTTGGGAGAACTTCTCAGGACCTGAGCGTGCAAAAAGTGTCAGAGGAGCGGCTGGAGAACCATACTATTTGGATATCCGTTGTAAGGATAATTGTTCTTCATCTAAACCATACAGACCTGAAACAAAGATATTTCATTGGGCGTGTAAACCATACTAGTTCCATCCGTCGATCATATATTACCACCATATATGGGCCCCCATATGAAAGGATATCTGATCTTGATCCATCCTTATGTGGATATCCAAAATACACATTGGCATAGAATAAAACAATAAGGGACTTACACTACCTTCACTTAAAAGGGATTTCTACAATCCATTATGTATGGAAATGTATGGAACCCTAGTTTAAAAAAGCTAGTGCTTCTGATGGGATTTCTCCATGAAAAAGTGGCCAGTCGTTTTCCACACTCCCAATATGGGTTTGTCCGAAAATACGGTACCTCGAAATCCAGTGGTGAATCATTGTCCCTATTGAAACGGCCATTAAAATCTGGGTATTACATCATGTTCAGACGGACCCATGGTATACCATGGTGAAGTAGGGGATGAAACCACGTCTTTGGGATCCCCAGGATTCCCCAGGTAGCCCACACAGCACGGGGCCAAGAAACCCAGGCGTTTGGCGAGGCTGCCGGGGCAGTAGTTGTTGCCCGCAGTCGCGCCGGCCACCTGCGCCGGTGGCTAACACCAGGGGGACGTCAGGGAATGTTTGTGGCTACCCTTCGAGAAATCAAACATGGCAATTGAACATGTTAAAGGTAGAGGTTTTGATATGTCTTAGTGAGAAAATCAACTATAAATGGGCCATGTTCGATAGTTATGTTAGTTTACTGGAGGGTATCCATCTATTTTTGTATGATTCAGCAATTCAACCCATTTTTTCGCGAGTCACCATAATTTGTTCACCTGTTTCATGTACCATCTCTGCAAAAATGTATCTAGTTTCTAACATTTAAATGTGAATGGAAACTGATTTGTCATGTTTGTCTTTGGTTTATCTATGTTCTTTGTTTCCTCTGTTTGATTCAAGCATTTATATATATATATATATACATCAAATGTCAACCTTAGACGAGCAAACATCCTGAGTATACGTCACCTCCAAAAAGTGACTAATAGCAGTCAAAACGGAAGCCGCGAATGAGAAACCCGAAGGCTGGAGGGTGATTGTTCCCGGGGTTCCATATACACAGTATATGTGCAATTATATATATATGTGTGTGTGTGTACCTTTAATTTGTTGTTGCGACTCGGCGACTAGTTGACTTCAGGGTTCTAACTCCAGCGTGACTGCCTCAACTTTGCCTGGCCATGTCCAATTCATGATGGTCAGGAAATACTTGGGCGGCTCAACAGCTTGTACTCTGATGAATCGGGGGGTCCTTGAAAGTTACCCTTCATCCTATGAAATCACAATAAGTTTAGGCCCCACTTGCATTTGATAAGACAGGGGATGGGTCCTAGTTGGATCCAATTCTTCCCCCCCACTGAGGTTTTTGTGCATCATCTGGTTCTGTATTTTCGACCACCAACCTGCAACAGCTCAGGTCCTATCGTCTCCATGCGAGGTTGTCATCATGTCCCAAAATGAAAATGCCATAATTTGGAAGCACAATCCTCAAGGTTCAGACACACAACAAATACCCTCTGGTAATTATACCTAGCTATTGAAAATGGCCATAGAAATCATGGATTTTCCCATTAAACATGGTGATTTTCCATAGCTATGTAAACGTTTACCAGAGGGTATACCCAACTGTCATAGTGTCGAAAAAGTGACGTCTCAGATCTCCATAGATCTCCCACATTCTCCCCGTCATCCCATCACGCCTTACGAGCAATGTTGAAGATTGCCACGTACTTGCACTGCTCATCGTCCAACAAGGTCCTGTCCTGGTGAAGCAGAACGATCCGGGAACTCGCTCCTGGACTAGGGACTTGACGAAAACACATGTTGAAACCGCAACGTCAAAAAATATTCGATGAATATCATGGACCATGGATGCTGTTGCATCTTCCGCCTGGGAGGCTGCCACGTAGCGGTCGAAGAGCATCACACATTCTTGGAACACGCAGTCATCCAAATTGTGCAGGGTGCATACCTGGCCAAATCCCATTGGAAATCGCACGCAGCATCGACAAAGCCATGAAATTCGCCAATTTCCCAGGATTGTGGGGCATCCACCATGAACAAACCCATGAAGTACCCCATCAGTCCGTCATAGCACTAGAGTCCGCCTGAGAAATCCACAGAAGAGAATTTTGCCTTTCTTCCGGAGTCAGGCAGTCATCAATGTCCTGCGACATTGCCGGACAAACGTCAAATTACATCAATTGATCCTACAAACTGGGGCCCCCCACTAATGTTTGGTCGTTTGTATCCGCACCTCATTATAGATTACATATCCCCTATAGACCCAGGTTATCCCTGGTTTATTTAACTATGTTAGCTATCGTAAGCGGGGATCCCACCTTGTAGCCCCCGGCCTACCTTGGAAATGAGCTTTCCAAGAACATTCACAATTTTGATCTGATGTTCCAGATTTTCTTGCTTCACGTGGGGTTTCCAAGAAAAAGATTCAAACATATCGATTTGTCTGATGTAGGATAATGCAGATGCCCCCAAACCCACTGGTTGATTTTCCCTATCAAAATGATGTATATATGGTATACCCCATTTTCAGACACCAAACGCGAAGAATGTAATTCTATATAATATTTCCCACAAATTCCCATGAATTTCGCAGGAATTCGAGGAGTTTCCTCCGTGTTTTCCCATGCCCCGGCCATGCCAGTCCCAGCATCCCAGCGAAGTCCGGCGCTCCTCGGAGGCGGGCCTCAGCTGTTCCATCTGCTCGTGACCTTGGTTAGAGATGGACCAAGACAAACCGGGGTGATGATGCTGAGGACCCCAAGAAATCATCATCAAGCAACAAGAAATGGGGATTTCAATGGGTTTCAATGGGATTAAATTAACACATAGGGGTATTGATGGGAGATATAGTTACTGGGTACTAATGGGATGTAATGGGATTTGATGGGGTGTTAGTGGTGCGAATAGAATGATATAACTAACCCCAACAACAAATGGGGGGGTGATTGGAAATTGATGGGGGTTAAGGGGAGATAATATTTATATTATATAACTCACCAGCTTAATATGACATGTCGATACTAACCAACATTAACCAACCATAGTTGACAATTGATTGGTGGCTCCAAACCTGTCAAAACATGTCAAAACGGTTTTAAACAAACAAAACAACAACAGGATACACCAAGGGATCCCTTCCAGTTATCCCCAGATAGGGATGGAAAGAGATTCCTTGAAACAGCAAAGTAAATCTGGATTACATTGCCAAGTCATTACAGGAAGTATCAGGGGAAAAAATGAAAGAAAGAGTAATCTGAGGAAACTTTGGGGCCAAATATGGACAGAATTGTTGATACTAGTGATGTACTGTACGTGAAATCGTCACCATACATAAAATGTTCACGTCAGAATTGCTTCATGTAGAAACTCTCGCTTTTCCAGCAACCCAGACTTTCACTTGTTAGTTACCCTCTAGTAATCAAACATGGCAATGGAAAACCCACCATTTATAGGTGATGTTCCCATTAAAACCTCCATTTAGGCAACGGGGATTTCCCAGCTTGCCACGTGGCTGATGACACAGGAGGGTAGATCGGGCGATCACTTGGAGGCCCCACAAGGACCCAGCAACAAGGTGTCCGATGTCAAGTCCTGCGTTGCTGAAAGCTCTGCCAGCCTTTTGCGAGTCCCACTTTTTATAGCGATTCATATGGAGTCTTGGGATTTACTGCACATGGGATTGAATGGGACTTAATGGGACTTAATGGGACGTAATGGGACGTAATGGGACTTAATGGGACTTTATGGGACTTGATGGCATTGAGTGGAATTTATATAATCGGATTTAATGGGAATTTGGGTAATCAAACGTGGCTAACTAGGAAATCCCGGAACTAAATGGAAGCTTAATCGGGAAAATCATGGAACTAAAAGGGGCGATTCCTCAGCAAGCCATGTGAGAGTACTGGAGGGTAGAAGCAAAACTTCCGGCTAGGCCCTCGGCCGTTCGGGTTCTTGGCTTTGTATTGAGGCGCATTGGCCACCCACAACGAGAAAAATGTGGCATGTTCTTCTCAATTCAACTCCCAATACCCCGGCAGTCGCTGAACATCTCCCCAGATTGGGAGCAACGCCACAGCAGCTGTTTTTTTCTTGTGTGTGTGTGTGCGTGCACCTACATCAGAATAGGCCCCCATCCAGCAAAAATATTGATTTGGTGACAACATGTTTCCAACATGTTGCAACACTATATAACAACCCCAATGCATGTCAAAATGCACCTGCAAGGCTTTTTCTGCTTGCAAAAGATAAAAAAGAAAAATCCTGCTACTTTTTGGGGTGAATTTATGCATCCTGTTCTACCCTCCTGATCCTTTGGAGGTAAAAACAGTATATCCTCGTGTAAACTGACATAGATGTGAAAAACCCACCATTTATAGATCATTTTGCTAGGAAAACTTTTGGTTTTCCACATCTGCTTCAGTTTACCCTAGGGTAACTGGACCAAGAACAGCAGGGGCCTCTAGCCCCCACTTGGATGCCATGGATGTCATGATTCGACAGGTCTCCTTGATCTCCTTGTTCGGCCCATCATCCGTCCAGTTCTGGAAGGGCCGCATCACACATACATAATATACACAGCACGTCTACATCCATCTATGACTATACATGGACATATGTATATATATATATATACATAATATTATATATATATATGATGAAATATATATTACATACATCACATTATACTTAGCTCCCACATGTTTCGAGATCCAAAGTCTTATCTTGAAACTCCCTGAAGTGGGGATTGTCCTCTTGGAGCCACTTCAGTGTTTGATCATCAGTAGGGACTCTGTCCCAGTCAGTTGAGTGATCAAAGCGGTTCCCAGGGGCTTTAGGGCTGATGCCTTCACCATTTCAGCTGGGAAAAAAAATCACCCTTCCAGGTGCTCAAAACTTCATGGGCTTCCCATCGATCCCAGACTCCTCCAATGACGGTTCAGATTTGGCCGAATCTGCGGTTCTTGGTGTCGAAGATTTGCCCTCTCCATTTAGCTATATGTATTCGCATTATATCCGCATTTTAAGTTTTGTTAGTGGGCATACTGCCGCATACCCCATCATAAAACCCCATTTCATGAAGTCCATTTTTCTTTCCACAATGTTTCCTTACCTTAAATCCCCATGTACCCATGGAACATGGTGATTTTCGTGCCTTTAAGCACCATTTCTCAGGGTCATCTTTGACAAAAGATTCTCATACCAAGTAGTACCAATCATTGGATTGGTTGAAGGGAAAATCTACAGGAAAGCCCAAAAAAAAATGGTGGTAAAAACCAATTAATTCCTGTAGATTTTCCCATCAATCCAGTGAACCAAGCAAAGTCTGGAGATCACTGCGCCTCGGTGGGGAAGTGCATCTCCACGGCCTTGGTTATCCCGCCGGTCCCCAGCGGTCCCCGAAGCTGGCTGGTGATGTTTTTTGGATTTCCCAGTTGGATGGTGATAATCAATCAATATATTGGATAGTATATATATATATATAATATAGTATAACACCATATTATAATCAACCAACTGAGGTTTTGAACCATCCGCACTAATTCATGATACTAGATAACCTCATACTGATAGTCAACCAACTGAGGTTTAGCAGCCACTGCTTAGATGGTAAGCCCCAACAGCAAATCTGGTAGGAAAGTATGATAGCAGTGAACACCTATCAAGTTTTATCGGGGCTGAGACCCCTAAGCTAACGCTGTTGGGGAGCTAAAATGATATAAAATGATATGTTTCTTGGTTTTGCATATGGAACGTGGTGCATCAAAATAGACATATCATGAGAATTTCAAGGAAATTTATAGGCTATTATACTCATTTGGAATTGATGATGTGACAAGGAGAATATGAAATTAGTTCAAGTTGATGGGAATTCTTGTGAATCAACGGATATATAACTTAAATTGCCAACAACAATATCATAGTTGGGTAGTGTGTTTGTCTGAAAATGGGGCACCCAAACGGTCATACGGAAATTGATGATTCGCCATTGGGTTTGGGTAGCCTATTTGCAGACAAACCCATGAGGAATTTGGGGTATCAAAAATGGGAATTTGAATTCACAAGAAGGATTTGACTCACAAGATAGATGAGTTTAAACAACCTTTTTTCAGGTGGATTTACCCAGCAAAAACAACAAAAAAATGGTCCACATGGTTGCCAAAAGTAGTTGGCAGTAATCTGTCTCTCTGGACATACATGTATGGACAAATGTATGTGTTTCATGTTTGTCTCCATCCTTGGGGTATTGACCAGGTACAAAGTGGGACAAACATCCCAGTATATATATGTATATATATAGAGAGAGAGAGAGAGAGCCTTCTGCCTGGGCATGATCTCTAAGAAAGTGGTGGGTCGCGCAGATGGCTCCATGGCGGGTGCATGTCCACAGGCAGATGGCGTGAGATTTTAAAAAACATCAAGCGCTATTTGCTAAAAACATCTAAAAACTATAAAGCGCTAACAAATCTATGGAATCTTGCATCCTAGTCTACTAGTCCATCACAACTGTCATGACTCTTTGTTGCCCAAATGACCGACTTCACATTTTCTCAACGGCGCTAGCAAAACAGAATATCAACCCCTCAAGCCACCCATTTTCTCGCCAAGGCACCCAAATTTCCACAGGAGGTGGTGGTGGTGGAGGAAGATCAGGTGGTCCATGTAACCTGGTGATCTATATTGGACCTTTCCGGATCACCAATCCGACCAGTCATGTGGTAAACCTAATGAAGCATCGATAGAATCACCCTTTTTAGTAAACACCATCCCCAAAAGGCAAGTTCATGACTTTGGGTTTAAACCACATTAATGACTCATGTACAGCTGGGTCTATCCAATTTTTGCACTGGCAAAGCAAAATATTTGGTAGTTCTGCATGTTCAATGATGTTTATCCCCACACATCTGAACAGTGTTCAAAATCCAGCGTCGTCCCATTATACTGCTTGGTTGATAGAGATTCCCCGAATTCATGGATTTTGACATTCCCCAATATATTGGTTCGCATAATCCCCGACAATCATCAACCAACAGGGGGGTTGAACACTGCTCAGCTGGCACGATATCGCAACACCGCAGGCTGGCCAGGCAACAGAGCTTGTTGCACGCGTGGCCCGAAATTTCCAAACTTCCTCGGCTGTGACGCTGGGAAGATGCCAACGTCCGAGTTGGGTTCACCATGGCTCAGGACCCCCAACAAAAACATCCCCCAATATCAACATGTCCTTTAACTGGGTCCATGTTCGACCCCAAACTTAGGATTTAAATATTGAATTGATATTCATTTTTGGTATATATTCTCTACACATGTAAGGTTTTCCCAAACATGCAGCTAGTGTGTGGACCTCCAAAATGAATTGAATAGATCCAATCTATGTTACCAGAGGTAGTTGATAGGGAGAAGAGATTGGCCAAAGGTTCCCTACAAACAATGGGAGACAAGCCATCGAGGCGTGCGAACCTGCCTGGACGCACCCCTCTTGACACATGGGGCAAACCCGAATCGAACAAGTCAACAACTTGGATGATTAACTTGGAATCCATCAGTTCAGAAAATCACCATTTGAAGTGTTTCAATCATCTTAGACCCCAATGTTCTGCTGGTTGAATCAAGTTGAATCGCCAATATGTTGATAAACATATCTTTACATAAGTGATTGACAAGTTCCCATTTTCTGTTGGTTGAATCAGTTGGAATCACGTTGACTCCCCACTTCTGTAGATCCGCCATGAAATCGCCGAGCAACGCCACGGAGTTGCGCATCCAAGGCGTGACCTCCCCTGCACCATCACCACGATTCATGGCCTTGGCCAACGAAAAGCCGCGTTTTTTTTGTAGGGGATGAACTCAGATGGTTGAATGGTGTTTAACGTCGTTAATGGGGGTTAATGGGGGTTATAATGACATGTAATTAATATAGATATATCCATGTATATCTATATATATATAATTATATATAATTATATATACACAAACATGGGGGGTTCTTAAGTCATTGTGGCTCCCCACCCAACACCATGGGTGTTTCAAGACTATTTCATGGTCATCCATGACTTGGATGACTTCGGGTAGCCCTTAGGAAAACCTCCACATATGACTGGGACCATAGATTGGGAGTGTAACTCATGTGAACCCTGATTCATGAGATGAATGTTCTGGGGAAAGCTGCCATTTCTGAGATCTTTGCCCCACTCTAAAAAACTTGCCAGATCAAACCAGGGCAAGAGGAGCTCTGAGGCCATCAAAACACAGTAGCTATGTAGTGCCAGGGACCAGTTGGTTGAAGGATTTCCAACATGATCTGCCAGCAGTTCTTGCAATTCCGTGCTAGTCTTTGGGGGGCAGACATAGCCGCTTAATTCAGAAGAATTCACCAACCTGAAGGCCAGCATTTTTCATAGTTACCCTCCCAATTCCCATCATTCCAGTGATCTTCTTGAGCAACCAGACCCAGCACCGCACCAGGTCGTGAGTCACGTTGAAGATCATATCCCAGATCTGGTCAGAAAAGCTGAGTGCTTAGATGTTGAAAAAGAAAGAGCGATTCCTGGTGAGGATAACCTGCAATATGTATATGTATGTATATATAACTATATATATATATTCAAATGATATGGGCCCCAGTACATCCCTGTTTATTGGGGTGGAACTTTTTCTCAGCCACTTGCTAATAAATACAAAATCATGGTTCATCCAAGAGTTTGTATACATTATTCGCCAACCAGTGACCATATGTTTTTAGATCAACAATGTCTAACTGGTTTGTGGTTTCAAACCTTCTGAAAATTAGTAAGTTCATGTAAGTTCGATATGTATCATCATGGGATTGAACGTAAAAAGATTTGAAACCATGAATTTTCGAAATGGGTGGAGAAACAACACGGATTTTTTTCACCATGCAAGTATTGGGTTGATGTGATTTGGAAATGATTCATAACCAATACTCAAACCAGCTAAGAAAAGGTTTGATCTCATTTCAAGATCCATTTTACAAAGGGTGAAATGAAATACATTAATTCATGATGTAGAAATGCTCCATGTTTTCTCGAAACGGGCAAAAAGTGCACAGAGGGAGGTTGAAGAAACCTGCTTTGAAGCCTCGCAATTTAGGATGTTTCGTGAGTGATTACAAGTACTACATAGCCGTTTACCAACAGACGTGATCATCCTTTTTCTCAAGTTCCCTTTCTTGCGGGTCATTCCCTCCGAATTTGCAAGTTAACACATCAGCCATACCCCCTTTCCTGCCCTTTCCTGACTCTTTTCTGGCTAAATTATATTAAATTATAGAAATTCACCAATCTCATATAAGATGATACAATGTCTGATGTAAGGTGATCGGGCTGGTTCCCTATTCAAACCATCACGGTGATGTCGCAGTCAGGTCGCCATAAGTCAGTCAAATGAAATGATATACTAATGACCATGATTTTGCTCCAGTCAAAGTCCCGGTTTAGCTTCTTAAAGTTCTGGACGGTATTGGCACTGTTTCAAGTTATTATTGCTATCCCAATCTTCATCCCAGCAATAGCAATATCTCCTATTTATTAATCATTGTAGATGTCAGAACCATTCACATCCAGTATATCACCATTACATCCTATTATATTGCCATAGTTATCATATTTTGCTGGTTGTGCTGGGTAAATTTAAAAGCAGTATATAATTTATACTCACCACTACAACCCCGTGTTTACCTCAGAATCCCCATAAGATATCATTAAGATATCATAACATCCCTGTTTTTTTCAGAAGAAATCCCACCAAAACAATGCCAAAAAAACGCGTCGTGTCCAACGATCCAGACCAGGGGTCATCATCGGCCTGAGCCTCACGAGGCTTGGTCGTCTCCACTGGGGCACGGCGAGCACCTGCCACTTGGGGGAGTGATTTTCCAGCATCCAAAATGGAGCATTTAACCTGGTGTTTTTGGGCGAACCCAAGTCATAGATAGAGGGGGGAAAACTGGAAATGTGAGGCATATATATATATGTATAGATCTCTCTCTCTCTCTCTCTCTGTCTCTTTGGCATCCTGGAAACATTGTTCGGCATCATTTTGGGGGCTGTAACCATACGAAGTTGAACAACTATGACCGTACAAGATGGAAAACTAAACAGTTTACCCCTCCATAGTAGAAAACTATGGTCAAACTATGGGAAAATAAGGGAAAATCAGCTGGTGTCATGGCCAATCTTCGATAGCCTTCAGCCATATCCCCATTTACAGCAAAAGACTCAAAATGATTAAAGTACTAAAGCGGCCATGCAAGATTGACATCCAAGATTCACATCCAAGATTGACCCAGTTCAACCATTCATCGTTTGATGCTTCATTTTCCCTTCCTCATGGAATTGGGTATGGAACAAATATACAAATTGTAATTTATATATATAGATACCATTGTGGCCAGAAATGTGTTTTTTTTGGAGCACCCCATCAAATCTGAGCCATACAAATAGAAACCTGGTGACATCGGCCACCAAGCTCGTTTCAGCTGTGCTTCCACGGCCAGTAGCCATTTGCGAAAATAGGGCACCCCCAATGAGATATTCATGATTCATGGTTCATTCTCATCCTCATTTGAAAAAAGGCCTTCAATCATGAATTGGATCATTCAAATCCCATATTTATAGTTGATTTTCCCATTAAACCTCCATTTATAGTGGATGACATCCCCCATATCCGTTCCGCTGCCTTTCCCGGTCCAGCTTGGCGGCTCCTCACAAAGCGGCTTTTGGACACCAAAGTCGTTTTCGGTTTCTGTTTGGAGAGTTTTACCCCGAAAAAAGATAGAAAAGATGAGAAAAGTTGAGTAAGTCCCTATAAAAATAGTGATACATCACTAAAATCCATCTTTCTTGGGGGTTACTATACTGTTGAAATCGACAAGTTTTCTGTGTGATTAGTGGTTGTGGCCATATCTCTCCTCAGGTTTGGGGACAAGAGAAAATCACCCGTGTGATTTTGAAAATGCCCCCAAGTTATATAGTCCCATTGTAACCACGTCACAAACCCATTTACACATTCACAGACAATATTTGTCGTATAATCACTGGGACGTGTTCTACAAATCCAATTTATACCCTCTCAAATACTGTAGTAATATGGCAATAATGTGTACATATATATATATAATATACATATAATTAGATAGATTATGATATAGATATATCACTCAGTATAGTATAGTCCCATTAAAAGCACCCCTTTTCTACGATACCTCCAACTTCCGCCGCGCAAAAACCGCCGCCGCGCCTGGTTCTCTTTGCCGCCGAGTCCGGTGTCCGTCACCTTTTGCTTTGCAGCACGATGGCTCTCTACGCCTTCGACCGCCCAGTGATGGTGAGTTCCCACGGGGTGGTACGCCGCAGTTGAAAGTTGGCTTACAACCCCCGTTGACTAGAGATAAAACCCCCCATAAACCCGAGCTGTTGGAGTTTTAGGCTAACTTGGCTAACTATGGAGCACCACCCTGTAATAATCAAAGGAAAATGCTGGGAATAGATGGGAATACTACTATTAGCATTATATGGAAATTCGGAAACAAAGGATTCACTCGGAAATTATAAATAGTAAACTTGGAATTTTTGATGGTTTCTAAGGCAAATTGCCCACTCTCTGGCGGTGCAAATTGCTACGGTGGCCTGCCTATCGTAGTCATAGCAATGAAACGTCCAGCATTCATAGTTATCTGACTTCCTATTGAACAATGGGGAGATACCCTTACCAGTTACCAGACTAGGGTCTCGAAGGGTCTCAGAAGGTAGCTAATTTGGCAGGGTTTGGTCAAGTTGGTAACCCTAAACCCATTCACCGAAGCAAACTGTCTGTTGTAATTGGTTGTGGTACAGTATGGGGATGTTACCCTCAAGTCGAACATCGCCATCGACTTCACCAAGGCCTTCATTCGAGATGTCCACATGGCACAACAGATAGAGTCAGATATGATCAGATCTTCGAAAATTCTGCCATCAGTCAACTATGTCAACTCCGTTGGCTCCTACACTTTTCCATCCATTTTCCCCAGCTGCGCTTTAAGTCAAACCCCCGGCCTCCACAGAGGTTGGTAATGTCATTCATCACTTGTCCAGGCATTGGGCCTCGAAAAAGGAGCCACCAGGCTGTCTGATGTTTGATCCCTAAGGTTTTATACACTGAATGTATGTAGATATGCCATATATTGCCATATAGATATAGATAGAGATGTAGATATACTATATATATGTAGATATATACTATGTAGACATGGATATAGATACACCATACGGATATACCATAAAGATGTAGATGTGTATAAACCAGACTCCGGTTGGCGTGTAGAGATATAAGCAGACTTAAAATGATATAGATAGATTGATTTCCTGCATCATCCATGAAAGTCAAAGCATTCATTTTGCCTACCTGAAAAGAAGAAGTATTCACAGGACAAAACGAGTCATTCGGATTTATGGCTCTTAAATATTTGATCATTTGTGGGAACAGGTCGAATAAACCATCTTTCTGGCTGGGAATAAGATGACAACATATGGCAAAATGGATCATTACCAGTAGCCATCGGTAGCCATCGGCGGGCGCTACAGAATTGGGTCTTAAGTTCCATACGTTCCATCGAAAGCAGTCCGAATCTTGATGTGTAGAAAATGCTGCCGTGATGGAAGAAATGAAGGGATTCCCGGTGCACTACAGATGCTACAGAAACAGACACATTTCATTACACTTGAGCTGGAGATTCTTCCCAGGTGAAGATCATACTTCAAATATGTTCATATCCCAGCTTCCCAGGCCCCCGAGAGCTCCTCTAATCACGGAACCAGGACAGCAAAGCCGCAGGTTGGGCAAATGCTCGGAAGAAGCGACGGCTGAAAGACCAAATTTCAGCACGGATAGCGAAAATCTGTCAGAAGATTGATGCTGGTGGCCAAAGTTGCAAGTGTTTCTCTGGAGTGGTTGTCTCCATGTGGGTGACGTGATGGTCATGATCCATGCTTCGTCGCTGTCATCGTGCTTGGAGGGTGATGGCAGCAGACCAGAAGCCCACGCTCATGGCGGATCTGGGTAATGTGCAAAACAAACCGAGTCTTAGCCATCCGTTAGGGAAAGATGCCAAGGTCCTTGGTCCTTGCCATCCGCATCACAGCTATGTGTAGCATGATTAGATTTTGGGTGGGGGATGGTGATACGATATTCGCTGCAGGAAAGCCACCAGTGAAGCACAAAAGGCAGACATGTCGCTTTGAATTTGAATAGTCTAATTTGGAGGTCTTATTGTAATTTTAGTATGTGTTTTATAGTTATGCTTATATAGCTCACTCGCATACTCATCCTGTTTTCTGTCGGCCTTAAAGGGTGGAAAAAAGCTGCTAAACCTTAGCCTTAGAAAGAATGCGCCGATTGCACAGATCCTGCCCTTCCCAGACTCCAACAGAGACATCAGTATTTTTTCAATCGAACCTTTTCTAAGCGCAGCATCCACGAGGCTGCACGCTGCGCACTCTTTGTTGCGTCTTGACCCTTTATCACTTCAGGAATCTCACCGGGCAATGGGAAACTCCTCCTTCTTAGTGTTCTTCTTGTCAATTGAAAAAAAAGAAAACATACACATGAGTGAAGATGTGATGATCTTTGAGATTTCAATTATGAGTCTGAAAAAACATCCATAACATTCCACAAGTGAATATGATTATGATCATATAGATACCCCAGTTTATGGATGGCCAGGTTCGATGACATCGGACTCGATCCGCATCACCTGGGTGTAGCAGCGGCTCTCGCTGCGCACATCCCACAGGTCATCGGGCAGGTTTTCTGCAGCTGCCAGAACCAAGGCAATGAGATGGCATGGCTTGTGCTGAAATGACAGAGATTCCTGGCGAGAGAGTCACTGCCTCGCCGATAAAAAAAAGTCTCATTGATGATTTTTGTTTGAGAAATCATCCAATATATAGAGGAAGTGTAATCGCATACAATCATTAACCCCCGGGGGTTTTGAAAACTGCTCATGCGTGCATATATATATATATATAAAGAGATAGAGAGAGAGAGAGAGATGTCTGTGTGTGTGTTCCATGCATATTTATGTACTGTATGACTGTATTTTCTATGTATATCTCCAGATTTTGTTGACTGGCAATTAGAAATCATCAAGAATTAGTATCACGAATTGGTGAACGCAGTTAGAGTACCCCAATGGGTTTCTTTATTCCAATTCGCCACTACTTGGTAGGGGATCATTGCGCTACATATATCACCATTGGATTAGTGAAGAAAGTATTCGATTGCTAAGAAACCCAGGTAAAAAAAAAAAAAAAAAAAAAACGTTACCCCAGTTTTTGAGAGGACTTGGTAACCACCTCTTTACCGAAACACTGGGCCCCCTCATCCTTGCCCTTGTCCTGAGATCATTGCAGCTGAAGGTTTCTCTGAAGAAGTCCAGTTCTCCCGCGCTGTGTTGGGTGAACTTCGGGTGGCTACACACGCCACGAAGCACCTGAAAGAAAACATCCTGCGGAGCGCCATGGTAGCCGGCCGTTTTTTACGCACAGGGAAGTCCATGTAGCGAAGTGAACAATTCTGAAAAGGATACGTTGTCCAACGGGCACAAAGGTTGGGATGCAGCTTTTCCGAGGCATATCAAAGCGTATGAACTATGAATCGCAAAAATCGAGGGAGACCACTGAGTTGACACCAGGGGACCAGCAGTACAAGAGCTTCATGCACTGTTTGAAGACATGTTGCAGTCCAAGAAGCAAATGTACAATTCTAATTTGTCTAGTCTAGCTCGTTGCGCAGGCATCTTACGATCGATAGGTTTCAATCATTGCTACCATATAATAACAACGATTCAATGTCACTTGCAAACAATGTGGATAAAATCTTCGCGACTCTTCGCGTGGGCTTACCAAAGTTGCCCATTGCAGTGGTTTGCTTAGGTATCCAAATATTCGCTGGATAAATCAAACATTTAAAAAGGTGCTTCAAAGTATGGGCTTGTCGAGGATTGCCAAAGTCAGCCATGACCCACTCGGCGATTCATCACAGAGTTCCATGTCCCCTCCACCTAGCACCCACAATGTCAGGAAATCGAACTTGCAAGTCCATCCCAAATTCTTTGTGCAACCACTTCCAGAATCTTTGATTCTCCAAATCCCTTGATTCTTCACCCAAACCAATCACATCCACCCAGCCCCCGGTCCCGGTCCTGGTCCCGACACTCCTGGGGGTTGCGGTAGAAGCCCTCCTCGCCGACCAGTTTGGCGCGCTCGAAGTACGACAGACTCTCTTCTGGACAGGCGCGCGCACCAATGCTTGAGGGGTCGAAGTGACCTGGTGGATCTCTGGTGCCGATGATGTGTGAGAAATTCAACCCATTCTTGGAAGGTTCCTGTTCCACCCAAACCTACCATCTGGCAATATAGCTGTGGTATAGATGGCCCATTTAGTTTGAGGTTCCTAGGATTTTTAGATATACACTCTTGACAGATGACCCAGTCCAGCTAGTTCTATGGATTCCAGGGGACGTTTCAATGATCCATGGAAGATTTGGAGGCTGCATCAGGCTCCAGCTTTTCCCATCGCAGCCAGGTTGCACGCAGGATGGAATCCGGCGATCATCGCATTCAGGGTGTCGTTCTCTGGTATCAAGTCAGATGGAAATCCTGCCCTGGTCACAATTTCAACTTGGCGGCAAACAGAACTGGCAGACTCGGTCGGTACAGCAAAAAATGATGCTTTTTAGGTTAAGGACATTCCAGACCTTGTCAAAATCCTGGTCTTTCTTCCAATCTTGCTCCATTCTATTGGTTGAGATTCGAACTCAACCCCAACAACATCTGGCCATCCTCCCCCCAAACCGGACCCCACACCCATTTTGGTCAGGTCAATCATGCATCCCGCCTTTTCTCCCTTCAAATCCAGATAAATTCAGCAATACGGTAAAACCACATTTAAGCATACTGCTCCGCATTTTATGGAACATCTCACCGGGTTGGCTGAAGAATCAGAATCCTTACCTACCATAAAATATATCCATAATTTCTTGGATATCTTACATCAAGAAAGTTCAAGAGTACCCCCAAAAGTATACCCCATATTGGTCAATGTTGGTTGTGTATCCCATACCCATAGGTGGTTTTCCTTATCTGCCAAACCTGGAGATACCATATGTTTGTGTATATATGTATATATATCAATATACTGCTGGATATACCATAATTAATCATAATTATACATTTGAATATGTGATCTAAACATGTATATATATATATGTATATGTATGCATATATCTCTTACCCCCTCCAGAAGGTAGATAGATAATTTCACACGAATTTTGTAGGATGCCAACTTCATCCAACGTCTATCTTTTTCAGGGTTGCTATCTAATACGTCTATATATATATACACATATAATATATATATATATATATACTTCAGGAGGAACAAAGTTTATGCTTCTTGAAGGCTTTACGACACATCCATCTCGGTCACCCGCGGATCACATTTCCAA
>BGPT01001200.1:59017-89925 GCA_003297045.1 Symbiodinium sp. clade C Y103 | reverse complement strand
TAGGATTCTAAGGGGAAAGGGTGTGCAGAAGAAGAAGCTTAGCATGTTCACTGTTGGAAGCTCAACAAGCGCAACTTTTGTCCTACCAGTGTATATATATTACTATATGATATATATATATATTACTATATAATATTTACATCGGTTTGCTATGATGTGGCTGGGAAACTCAATTCGTAGCTCTAAATGTCTCCCCATGTTTTACGACCATAGCTCCGTTCACGGCTTTGCTCCCTCCATTCACCACTGGATAGTTGTGCAGTGTTCAAAATTCTCTGTCTTTCATACTGGTTCGTTAAGAACGAGATTCCCCCAATGGATGATGATCATCCCCAATATAGTCAGTAGATGTCATTCATATCGCCATATTTACGGCTTAAAATCCATCGATCTTTCATATCCCACAAGGGCTTTGGCGGACGCTGCTCAGTTACATATCCCATCCCCATCCGTCCGACCTCATCTTCACCATCTCATACTGCGCCGCATAGAAACAGCGCAGCTCCTCCCGATCGTGTCGTCCCGGTTCCAGCCGGTCCACGTGGGCGAAGAGAGGCGTGCCGGTCACAGGGTGGAGCATGTAGGTAAAGGTGGTGTCCTAAGGGGGGCAAAACCACCGGTTGTGATACATGGGATGTTGTGGGATTTTGCACTAGTGATAGTTGATGCGAATTTAACAACTCAAAATGGAGATTTACTCACTAAATATGATTATCAGTGGGTCTATGTAAGGAAAGATTGCAGGAAACCAGGATTTTTACCCCCACATACAAGGGGGTCCTGATATAACCACTGGAACCCTGAGGGCAAAAAAGCACCAGCTATGGGAGTGTTTAACGCTGGAAAATCATGTTTTCGTTTTTCGACCTGTTTTTGTTTTCCCAAGCAAAACGTCAAAGTGGTGTCCTCATGGACAACTATGACTATGATCAAGGCAAAACTAGAGGCCTTGAGAAATGAACAAAGAAAATGTAGCTGGTACAAAGTGGGACGCCCCCAGTTGTAAATTGTTTCTAAACCATGTAGATCTATCATCTATCTTCCATAAACCTTCCATAAACCGCCTTCCATAAACCCAACAGTTATATAACCTACTAATAATTCAACCAACTTACCTAACGTTCACTGCGGCACCACCTTGTGCCTTCAGCTTCTCCATGGGTTCTGCCGGGCCACGTGGCCACAGAGGGCCTCATAGGCGTTGCGCGCCGAGGCCTGCACAGGCTGCAACAAATAGTACCAGGAGGCCAGCAGAATGGCCAGGATGTACAAGACCCTGAAGAGCGCCTGAGCACGTGACCATGTGGCAGGCTGGTTGGGGGGGAAACTCTGAAACTTGGGATGGGATGAAATTCAAATTACTTGGAAAGTAGGGTGTGGTATCATGGAAACAAGCTACTCTTATCCCTTCATGCTGGTCGGTTGATAGGGATTCCATTACGGGTGATAGTAATCCCCAACAAACCAGGTAATGTAACCCTCTGTAATAACCAATCAACCAGTGTTTCGATGACTTCTCATGCGGATTTGGCAAAAAATGATGGATTTAGAAATGATTTAGATCCAGAATTATTGCAATTTCTTCATGGGAAAAATGATGATAACCATTGGAGTTTGGGCTACCCGTTTCCAAACAAAGCCATTTTTTCGGGGCAACTCAGTGGAACCTGGCCTCCCATCGGACGCTGGATGCAAGAGCCATCTCAAGTGGATTCGGAGATTATGTTGGTCAGTACATGTCAGTAGTTAGAACGTATTCCCATGTTACCCCCATCTTATGGCTTTGTCCCCCAACTCCATAAACTACCCACGAAAAATCAAATCAACATATCACTACAGCAGCACGCCAAGGCCACCAAGGCACGTAAAAGCTTTGGATTGACAAACTCAGACCGCGTCGGCTCTCAGGAGGCAGGCAACCGCTCACGCCCACGCGACCACGCAGAAGCTCCGAGGGCAGCAAGGTGTGGTGCTGCGAGACGTAGACCTGCGGAGGTGGTGAGGAACTGCAGGTTTGCCACAACGACTATGTTTGACTCAGATTTGACTCATGTAGAGTATGACAGTAGTCTTCGAAGGGCTGATGGTAAGAAGGCTTCTCAAAGACTTACATAGATAGTCTAGTTGTGACAACACGCACTCAGAATTTTACAAAAGTGTAAAACTCACAAGCATGATCCTACAATATCCTATAGCATACAATTCAATATCCTACATAAATATATCATTTTGAATGGAATATGAACATTGAGAACATGTGGATGAACAGCAGCGGCCCCTCCCAGCTCTGAGACCTGCCTGAATCGCCATGGTGTTTACCATGTTTGCCATGCGCCGCGGCACCAGCGCTTCAAACAGAAACTCGTCCACTTGAAGCACGAAATGCAACGCCATGACGTTCACAATCCTTGGGGTGGGGGGGGGGGCTAACATGGGCAAGATGGGAACTACATAACAATTCCCCAGAATTGGACGGATAATCGATAGCAAAACCCTAAAAATGGCTGGGATTACAGCCCTGGTTTCCGATTTTCCCCTAGACTCATCCTTTGAAAGTTAGGAAACGTTGGCAATATTGACAATGATAACAATGCTAAAGGTTAAATAATGATGACGTTGGAAATCATTATACTGAAAGGCAATAGCAGTTCTGGGATGACCAGAAATAGCCAACAAGTATGGGATGTGGGTATATCCTATGGTCCTATTGGTTTTACTATCGGGGTCCCGAAAAAAGATGGCAAAGCTTTTCCGGGTATAGATGATACTTTCCGCATAATTCCTGGGTTTCCGACTTTTCTAGTTGTTTAGGAGTTCTTTTGTATCTATCATCCTAATGACCACCAGCTAGGGCACCCACTGGAGATAACTGGAGGATCCTTCCAGGAATCGTCATAGCAATGTATCCCATAAGAATACTTGGCATATCACTACCAAAAAGCTTGAACCCATACAATCAGATGTATTTACCCGAAAATCGGAATGGGATGTAAAACGACTACAAGTTGGAATGCTACCATTGACAAAGCAATAGCTAGTAAAGGAGTAACCATGTTGGCGCCTTGCAACTGAGGGTCAGGTCGTCCACGTTCAGAGTGCCCGCAAGATAAATGAGCCCAAACCTGGAATCTGCTCATGACTTTGGGGATGGGTCTAAAATTGGATCATGAATATATGATAATAAAATATGATAAATGAATACGAGTGGAGTTAAAGTCCAAATTCTATTCACCTAGAGTGGTCCCCAAGTAAATAGAACTGGAGTGAATACAAATGGAAAAAGAAACATGCTTGTTCTGTGTGGAAATCGGTCCGGTTTGATCTACTTTGGGGTCGCGATACACAAAAAAATAATGTGCTTGGGTTTCAAAATTTTGAGACTGTCCAGGACAATGACAGCGGGTTTCTTGATCATCAAGATGCGATGGTTTCATCTTTTCCAGGCTGCCATTTTATATATGTACCCAAAAAACCTCCCAAGAAAATTGCTTTTTTTGAAGGTGGATCAGCTGAAAACTGTCATGAATCTCAGCAACTCACCTACCTTCATGGGGTAGATCCTCCATTCCCAAAACTGAAACCAAATAAAATTCTGACCTGAACTCATCTTTAAGCCACCACATGAGGAACACTGCGATCAGTGTTCGAGGCAAAATGACCACCATCCTGGGCGTTGGGCGGCCGGTGTCCTCTGAAGAGGGTGGCTTGAAAGATGCTGAAACCCCAAACAACGGGAAATTCGTCCAAAAACCCTTTGGTAGAAAACATGGCAATGAAATGCAATGAAATCCCAAAATTTGCGGATGATCTTGCTCTCAAAACGACGGAGTCCGAGGATCAAGGCCAAGACCTTCTGAAGAAACGAGACGCCTGTGATGATGTATTTGCCATCGCCTCCGCCAGAGGGAATTGAGTTTTTGAGGCACAAAATTTGCCCCTCCGTTTCGGAAACCCCACATGGCCAAGTCCTATGTCAACATCACTTTACAAGTCAGTTTGCTTACCCTAGGGACCGTAGGGATGAATGACTTCTTGGCCCTTTTCAATTTGGATGATCCAATCTCCAAATTGTCCCGAGGTTGTTGCTGAACCTCAACAAGACATTGATGATCACATCTTTTTCCCCCAATTGTTGCCGCGTCAAAATCCCCACTAGTCGGCAAGGTACAATCCATTACACTGAATTCCCCTGTTAATCCCTACCCCCATTTTTGTTTCACACTACTAAACACCCCCGAGGATCATGGTTCGGTATATAGGGAATTTACACATCTTGGAATGGGGGCGTTCAATGGGATTGGGGCATGTGATTATAAGGGGCTACTACACAGTCAACTAACTCCAACCCCGCATTTGGATTGTCGCATTGAGCAACTGCTGAATGACCCTCCCCGGTTTTCAGTCCCATGAATAACTGGGTTGAAAGGAATGGCCTCCCAGTCCACCAGTTGAGTTTGTTGTTTTCTTTAAGATAATGTAATTAGTTTTTAGTTCGACAGTTCTAAACCCAACACTTCGCCCAGTTAGTTCAATCAACTCTCTTATCATCATCAATTGGTTATAAATTAGAAATCCCCATTGTTCTGTTGGCTAAGCCCCCCATTTTTTGATGGTCAAAGCACCATTTTGGACGGTTAAGTCACCATTTTTCAGTATAAATCCCAATTTGTGCTGGTGAAGTCCCCATTTTTGCTAGATACAACACATTTTCACCACCATTTTCACCACCCTTTTCAGTCCCCACGAAACCACCTTTGTGCCCGTTGTTAAACCGAGCCACGCAGATCGTAGCGCGTGCTCTTGGTCTGCGGCAGCGACAGCACCACCAAGGCCAAGTCGTGCAGGGTGCGGCGCAGGTCAATGCCGATGTCCAAAATCCAAACGAACATGGCCAGCAAACAAATGTATTGACCTGGAGTGGTTATAGTAGTGGACAGTGGTTGGTATAATGATGAGTCATATATGACCAGATGTGTATATATATATATATGTATATATATATATATTGACCTGGACAACAATGATCAATGATGCTTCATAAAATGGTGAATATACTGGTTGATACAATGGTTGGTATAATGGTTAAGAATGAAGAAACCATGTTAAGGTAATAAACCAGGTGTATTGACCTGGATCATGGTGGCTAATAAAATGATCAATGGTTCATATAATGATTAGTACGATGGTTAATATAATGGTTGATAATGTCTAATACTGGAGAATAATGGTTGAAGGTGGAGATATAACCAGAATATATCACCATATATATGTAATATCAAACACAGCTGGGAAATCCCATCAAGAATGTAGGTTTCAATGGGAAGATCATCTATCAATTTAAATTGGAGGGGGGTTCCATTGCGGTGTTTGATTACCAGAGGGCACGTTTGAGATTCATGGGCAATATGGGATGAATGGTTATATGATGTTATATGTAGCAAGAATAGACACCATGTTAAGTTGATAAACCACATGTATTGACCTGGACAAATTCAAGTTACATGGGATAGTCATGGGGCATGGTCACCCCATGCCATGGGAATCCTTTAGAAATTGGTATATGATTCCCGGACAAAATCTGATTACGTATGGGGTAGCTTGGGTGATGGCAAAATAGAAATTCTAATAGGGAACATGATAATAAACCATGGGGGTAGTATCCCCGTTTGGGGTAGGGTGTTTAGAGTTGGGGTCGTCGGTACAAACGAGTGAAGCAGTGCTGTTGAAAAAGTACAAAATGCGCTGGCGAAATCATACCACAGAAATGGGAGACTCTTAACGATACTATGCCCATATGTATATCTAATTACATACATATAATATATATATATATATACACATAGGAACTGCATATGTTTATTTCGGTGAGAGTCCTCACTTTGATCTCTCACCATCCCCAAAGCCGGTTTTGAGGCCTGGGAGTTTGCCAAAGATGTGTCCCTCATTCAGGTACTCCTTCAACCACTCAGTGGTGGTTTGCATCTCGGTGTGGATCTTTGCGCCACAAAGCTTCTGGGTCCTGCAGATTCCCCGTGACTTTTTTCCCACCACCGGTGGAAGACAGAGTTGTCAAAACCATGTACCACTTTTAGCAATTAGAAAAGTAACTCTTCTTGGGGTTACTGTATCATCCCTCTATCCCAAAGGATTTTACTACAATGGTCATGTTTGGGACGTGAGTAACAACTCAGTTTTTGGGCTGATTTGGCTGGATGCTCATTCCCCGATGCAACAAAGGTCCCCTTACGTACTGTACTTGTTAGTCATCCCCATCTCAGGAAACCATCCAAGATCCACGGATATCCACGGGCTTCCCATTCTTTTCCCCAGAAAAATTGCAAGTTTCTGTGGCCCCACATTTCTTAACACATTCACTGTATAACCATCCACATGTCTGGTAATTCAACCCATGCAAAAATTCAATAAATTCACATCTTGGCTGCTAACGTTCCACTTTTTTTAACCCAGGTTCGGCTGAAAATAGGAACCCCATTACATCCACGGACAATAATCATTATCCCCTAGAAAATGAGAATGTTAAGAGGTAGTTGACATTTGGAGACATACCCAAATACCCAAGTGTCAGATTGTTGATTATTTAAGTTGTATCTCCCACTAGCCACTACGTGCCAGTATATATATATATATAGTTCAGATTATTTCCCATGAATTCAACCATCATCTCCCAGAATTGCCACCTCCATGACATCTCACCCCTCTCCTCGTGATCAGATCCTTGGATTTGTTTCAGGGCCTTAAAATATATAGAATTGTATATATATACTATATATATATATATGATATGTATATATATATATGATATGTATATATATATATATGATATATGTATATATATATATGATATATGTATATATATATATATATGATATATGTATATATATATATGATATGTATATATATATATGATATATGTATATATATATATATGATATATGTATATATATATATATGATATGTATATATATATGATATGTATATATATATATATGTATATATATTCCGTTAAAATCGATTCCCCAGTCATGGTGGATTTCCATGAAGGGAGAATGTTGAAAAAGACGAGACAAGGCCAGGGATCCTTTCGATCAAAGCGCTCATAGGCCTGATCTTCCAAGCGCTGGCTGCGCAGCACGCCGATCCAGCTCTGCAGCGGGTCCTGGTCCGCCATTGAATTCACCGCTAACACCAGGCCACATTGGATGCCGATGTTCACCAGCAGCAAGCAGAAGGACAGCACCACCTGGAAAACATGGGGAAACCAATGGAGGGAAACATTGGAAGAACAAAAAAAAGGGATGCTTGATGATTTGCTGGAGTTTGATGGATTCGCTTGCTGGTTGGAAAGCCATGGGTTTGTCTACCATACAAATAGAGTCCAAATAGTGCGGTTATTTTTGTCACTGTTATAAACTAATTGTGGGACAGACAAACCTAGACCTAGACCTAGACCAGGACGAAACTGTGCCGCATCACTTAATCATCCCTTTGACCAGAGCAAACAAAGAACCTGGAAGCGTTCAGTTTTGCGAATTAAACAATGTTTGCGAATTGTCATGCCATTCTATTGGTCAGATTAGGATCATCATCATCCCTGCTGAACCACTTGCTAGAAGTGTACAGAAGCCACTTGATCAACCACCAGGGATTTGAGGCACTACACAGTTAACCGAGAAAAAAATGGGTAGGATTGGAGTTAGGACAGTTTCCTTTCCACAACACCGAGGGTTTGCCTGCAGAGAGAGGTTCACATGGTCCAAAAAATAGAATTAGAAGCACGCTGTCTCTCAAAGGAGAAGTTCTCCAACAGAGATCTATTAGGTGCAATACTCAGCTTTCTCAAAATTCCAACCAACCCCTCCCCAACAAAAAGATCAAAAGTCTCCAGCACTGAGCCACATTGAAATTGCCCACCACCTTCCTGGCACCACCACCGGCATGGAGCGTCACAATCACCGCAGCATCCCAGATGGATTTCTGGAAACTCACCGTCTCCAGCCCCAGCAGTCGAACGGCCGACGCCTCCGCCGCCTCGTCGCGGTGGACGATGTGCTGCAGCGGCTCCGCGTTGGGGGGGCCGAAGAAGGCCGCCTCGTTGGAGGAGTCGGAGTCCTCTTGACCTGGGGATCTCCGAAGGATTGGAGTCGTTGTGGAATGGCTTGGTCCAACTTGGGGGGGATGGCCATTATTTTGGGGCCATCAAACAGCAGGAAAAGCGATGTTCAACCATATGATTTTTTGTTTTTTTTTAGGCGGTAGTTACCTTTTTTCAGGAGAAAGCCATACGTTCGGCTCGTTGTGTTGCGGGAGTGGGATCTTAGGCTGCGTGTAATTTGTTTGTGTACCCGTCGCTCTTCTGCAGGTTCGAAAGCTCAACGCAGAGTGTTGTGATTCATGGTGATTCTATATACACAGTATCTTCTTTAATTCAAGTGCTTGCGGTTCCCCCACACATTGTGTGAAAGCTTGCCTGGACATGTAAATCCCCTACTAGAAGTGGTTGCCCGCAACAAACAGCCGTGAGTTCACTGCGCACTAACTAGTCCACATGCGATCTCCGATTAGATGGCTGCAACAATCATTTCACATGCCTGTAAACAGCGGATACCCTAATCCTTTTATTCCCTTGACCCCTCATCTCCCTTTACTGCACCTTCTCTCCCTCTTAAATGTTGCTAGAATCAGCGAAGTGGTATGCAACAGGGGCCACTCCCAATACGTCCCAGCTATTTTTTGCTTTACCGGTTTACCCACTTACTAGCCACTCACATAACTACTTGTGGCAACATCTAATATAAGTGTCCTAGAAAATTCCTCGTTCACTGCCACTAGCAGCTTAGCACAGCAGGCCACTGTCGAAGGGTGTGGTCTTGTGGACGGATTGCCAGTTGCCGCTGACGGCAGACTGGCCTGCTGGCCCTTGTGGTGGGTCGCTGCCGAGGCCCAAATAGGCACTCCAGGACTGACCTAGGCTCCAGGATGGATGCAATCAACCAAATGTTAGGAATTGGCCACCGAAAAGTGGGTATACATCGGATGTTTTTGGCTGGGCAGGGTGCAATTTCATAGCCATTACTTTTTGAGGTGATCCTTCTATTTAAACCATCAAGGGTTTACTACTCCGGGGTTAACATTTTATCAAGAAAGCCAGCAAGTTATTGCTGCTGAGTACCCCAAACTGATAATGGAAACACCAAATTGCTGGAAGCGGTCGGAGCTTGGGGGAGATCCCAGCTGGAAGGAGATCTCAGCCATTTTCTGGGGGAGACCCACTTGGACAAAGCGGAAAAATGGGCTCTGAAACCCAGAAGAAGTTGATCAAAAAGCGGCAATTCAAAGTTGCCGGCTTGGGATTCTGAAGTGACAAGTTAAGGGTTCACCTGAAAGAAAAGGATGGAAAAGTCAATTTGAATGCCGTAAACAGGAGACCTCTCACAGTGTTTGGGGCTGATATTTGTTTCTGCTATTACTGGGGATGATTTATTACTGGCTCTACGACATTGTATGAATGGTGGCAACCATCCCAATCTACTCATGTCATCCCCTTTTCTACTGATTAGACTCTCTTTGGTATTCCCAACTCCTATCGATCCCTCGTTCTTGACCCAAAGTCATTGGAGATCCCCAGCACCTAAAACCAAATGGTTTGTCATCATTGTCATAACTTTGGTAGGGAGTGTATCACAATGGTTTAGAAGTCGCTTGGGATAATTGCAATTCCTGGATGATCCTTCTTTTCACCCAATTACTGTTGGCTAGATCCCACCATATCCCTCATGTTCAAACAAACCAACAACATCATGCTGTTGTCCATTTCAGATATGATATGTATCACACATCCCAGCAATTCCCATGACATCCCCCATCCCAGCCATGCTCCAACGACTCAATTCCCTTTAAGTACCATATCTATTGTCCGTTGATTCCCATAATTCATCCCCGTCGATTCCCATGAATTCCCGCAGTAAACATTTCAGTATCCCCTAAAGATCTGCTAAACATATGCTCAAAATCCACTCAAAATCCCCATCAGATTCCCTTCATATCCTCAGTCTCTCCCATGACTTCCACAAACTCAAACTCCAAGCCGCTCTGAAGCGGCGCTGGGTTCGAATTCGTCGGCCTTCTGAGCTCCTGCGCCAGAATCTGACGGACCTCTGCCGGCGCGGATGGGTTTCCCCCATGGTCAGTTCAATGCTAAGATCATGGAAGTTTGGAGGAGTTCGGGGTATAGCCACTGTTTCTTAGAAAGACCCACCATGCTGTGTATGTACAAGTATATATATATATATATGTATATATATATATGTATATATAATTATATGTATATATATATATACATACTTTCATATTTCATATGATGGAATTGAAGGGCACCTGTCAAAACCCCGCCCCCACATTTCAGGAACCCGGGAGGCTCACAGACAGGTTCCATCCAAAAAGGGTCAGGATGTCCCCTGAAAAATGAGGGGGGAAGGTCTGCCAACAAGAATGGTTTGGAATGGGATTCAACCCTTAGAAATAGAATACGTGGATCTGTACACAAGACAAACACTCCACTGATGTTTCCGCCAAGAAACACGAAACACCCCAACACAATGTCAGTTATTGCTAAAACCCACATTTTGGGTGGTCAAAACCCAATGTGGTGACTTACATCCTAATTTGGGGTGCTTAAAGTCTTATTCCTGTTGCTCCAATCGCCCCTGTTCGCTGGTACATTTCCAATGCTAAGCCCCCAGAATCTCTGGAATCCTGCTTTTAGCCACTGAAATCTCTCAAATCCAAAGTTGATGAGCCACTGAAGTCTCGTAAATCTAAATTTTAGCAACCAAAATCTCTCAAATTAAATATTTAACGCCACTAAAACCTCTTAAATCTACATGTTTGCAACCAAAAAGTGTTCAAACCAAATTTTAGCACCAAATCTCTTAAATGGAAATGTTGGCCGCTGAAATCTCTCAAATCCGCAATTTCTGATCATTAAAACCTCTGAAAATCCGAATTCTTCGCCACAAAAATACCTCTCCAATCCGCATTTTGGGTCCCAAGAATCTCTCAAATCTATAGAAATGCTTAGTTGCTTGGGTTTTTTCCATTGAAAACCCTAGTTATTCATTGGGTTTTCTCAACCATGGCACGACTTTCGTCGCCCCGACCGCAGCGCCAGGACACCAGCGGCTCCACGTCCAAGGGTGGCAGACCGCTTTGCAACGCCTCCAGGTCTGCGCGCAACAATTCCTTCGATGCGGAGCTAAGAGATATGACTTCTGGATATCCTGTTTGGATACCTACCGTGTTTTGTGCATATATATAAGATATATATATATACATATTTATATGTACATATATATATGTACATATATATATATATGTGTTAAAGTATATGCATGTATGTATATATATTTACACAGTACAGTACATATATAGTCTATAGATATCTAAAGTATAAATCATATTTTTGGTATATAGGGCATATGGAGTATGTAGAGAATATAGAGTATATATAGAATATAGATAGTATATAGAGTATGTAGTATGTAGTATGTAGTATATGGTATATGGTATATATCTATATACATATGATAGTGGGCAAACACATCGCAAACACAACAATGGCCGCATGACTGAAAGAGGCGGCAGCCACGAACACCTTAGCGGTTCGGAGGATTGCAGACAAGAGCTGTTCCAAACAACCAGAAACACAAGTAGGTCATGGCTCCACCTTGGAGGATAGAACTCTGACAGGCGCCCATTAGAAGGATCATGCTAACTTGCAATCATCTTTTTGCCAACGGGCAATCACGTCAAAATAGGTAAATATATCGATGTATCATTATATGACAGTAGTATATCTGACTGGCTTTGTTCCGTCAAGCCAATTTTGGGAGCATCATCATCGACAAGGATGAGCAAGAAAATGACTAAAGTTTTGGGGCAGTGGCCGGGGGGGGTATAGAGAGATAGCGATAGATACAGATGGTTTTGCTGTTTTTTTTTTTTCCCGACAGGGTTCATTCCAACCCCCCTAAAAACGGTCGATAGATCCAGCCCCCCAAACCCTCAATCCAGGGATCCAGATCCATCTTCATCGTTGGGATGTCATTCGTCAAGAGTTGCAGTCGCTGCAACTCAGCTTGCATGGCCCCCAACGGCTGTGTCACGGCCGCCATGGGGCTAAGTTTCGCCAGTGGCGTGGTCGCTGATCGTTGTCACAAGGAGGGGTTCAATACATGAAGGTTTCCTAAAATAGGGGTACCCCCAAATCATCCATTTCTAGATAGTATTTTACCATTATAAACCATCCATTGTTGGGTACCTCCATGACTTAGGAAACCACCACATGTGGATCATGCTACCTGGAGCTTTCTAGGCGACTCACTGCTTTCTTGGTTTGCAGATAGACCAGCATCGATTGCGCTGGTGCACACAAAGCCCATTTTTTTCAAAATTCTTGGAGTGTCAATGACAGGTGTACTTGGTAAAGCAAGCAGAATAGAGAGACCAAAAACTAGAAAGAGATCTTGTTGGTCAAGGTGTTAGTTTTTGGCTGGATCTACCCCAAACAATTTTCAACAGGTGGTTGGGCCAGTCATCTCACCTTCTTATTTCCATTGAGCCTGAAGCTGAGCGGTGCTAGAAATGCTAGAAAATGATGCTTGGGCAAGCTTGACAGTGGAAACTGTGCATCCTATCATTTCGTTGATCTAATATCCAGAGGAAAGCGTCGATCCTACCAATGAAAAACGGGAGGTCCTGTCCTGTAAATGTTCCCTTGATTGATATGTTCCCTTGATAAAGAATCTGGGATCCTATCGTTTGAGTTGGCATGTCTTAATGAAAAGATATGCAAGAATATCCAGAATTTCACCATTCCAAAACTGAGCCATAGAACCGATGGAAACGCAGATATGACGCACAATTGTGGAGATATGCTGCAGCCAAGATATCGCCTGATATTTACGAAGACAGGGATAGAACATGATAGAACCACCAGGCAATGTGGGCAAAGGATATCAACCAACATTAACCAACATCAACCAACATCAACAAACAATGCTGATCCAATTCAAACATGACCCAACAATGATGCCCCAAAAAACAGGGTTCCATTCCTGGGGTCTTCCAAGCCCCGGAGATCCTTCTGAAGTTGGTGAAAGAGAGACATCTCCTGGGAGGCGAAAAAGTGATCCTTTCGAAAATGGATGGTGAACCGGTGAACCCCACGAAATCATTGAGACTAACTGTGGTTCTGACCTCATTGGTCCCACGAATTTTAGGTATAGACCACAGCTTCCTGGTGGGACGCTGTAAGAATGTGAGGTGGTCGTGATGTCGCAGCAAAAAATGGTCGTCTTTTAATCCAACTCGGGGCTAGTGAAAAAGTCCCAGGGATTTGTTTTTCACACCTCAGCCATGGCCACCCAGGACCCCACCTGCTTTTTGCAGAGAAAATTGGGCAGGTAGTGTGCATCTTGAAAAGACTCACGATGCTGCTGGCGCACCTCGCAACATGGCAAAATGGATGCGGAAAATCCCAACTGTTTGAGTCCACCCGCCTCGTGGGGAACGTAGTCCAAGAATCGATTGTCGTCCAAGTTGGGCATCGGTGGGCTCACTAAAACATGTTGAGTTCTTAATTGACGCTGAGTCAGTGGCTTCAACCAATGTTTTGAAAAATCGTTCAAATGAGCTCATCTTGCAGCGCATGGAAACCATATATCAATATTATACCCTTACGAATTACCCCCGGAGGGTTGGGACCCCTATTTTTCTATCAGAAAATGCAGGTTTCAGAATTACAGTCCCTAGAAAAAAAGAAGCTGATACAAAACCAGAAAAATGATTCCAGAAAAAAATCAGGGACTGACAAGTCAGCTACTTTTTTCAAATTAAAAACGGATTTCTGTAGAAAAATGTGATCTAACTGTTTGGATGTTTTCCAATATGCGGAAGATGATTTTTTGTTTCCATCTCCGAAAGGCAAGTTTAGTTTTTCTAGAAGTTTCTTGTCCGCTTGTTTTTTTGAACCCCCTATGACCAAAGCAGCTTCGAATAATTCGAAAAATTTGATTCGATCGATTTTTCCATCACGGTGCCTCGCATCAATCCAGGCTCAGCAGGCGTTCCAGCCACCCCCGTTTGATAGTGTCCATGAATTCTCGAAAAAAAGAAAGGAACGATTATGAACGAAACTCTTTCATACTCTGTCTATCTCTGTTTTTTTTTCAGAAAACCTTGCCTTTCCACTCTGAGGATCATAAGATGGTGCTATAATGTCACTTATCAGAAAGTAGCTGTTTTTTGACTACTTTGGGGTTAAAAGCTGGTAAGTGCCAAATTCCCATACTTAACGGATAGTGCTAGAAAACAATGCCCTCTCGAGAAAGCAATGCCCTTTCTAGAAAGCCATGCCTTTTCTAGAAAGCCATTCCGAACGGCTCCGAAACGCTTTCCGAGNTCGAGAAAGCAATGCCCTTTCTAGAAAGCCATGCCTTTTCTAGAAAGCCATTCCGAACGGCTCCGAAACGCTTTCCGAGGACCGAAAATTGAAAAAACTAAAAAAATTGGGAAAAAAAAACATTATTTTGAGACAGATGGCCCCCTCCCCTCGATCTATCTGAAAATAATGGTTTCTAGTTTGTTTCAGTTTTTTCTGAAAAAAGGAATTATGAAAAAAAGGCAATGCTGTGGGAAGGATTATTAAAGTATCAATATCTTCTAGAAAAATATGAACAAAGAATTACTTGGCCTCACAAATGTTTTCGCTAGAAAATCAGGGACCACTAGAAAATCAGAGTCTGAGATGCAAAAATGGTCCGCAAAATCCGCAAAATCCGTTCCAGAGAAAATCAGGGTCTGACAAGTTTGAAGTCTTCCAGAATCATGAAAAACAGGTTTTCTAGAAGGATCGGGCGGACACATTTCAATGTGTCCCAAATGTTTCTCCGAGAATTCTCTAGAAAACCACCCGGCTTACAGGGGGGTTAACCCCCCTAATTTCCTAGAGGAAACTCGCACAAGGATTCAATATTTGAAATCACCAGCTGAATGATTTTGGAGTTCAAAAAATGGAGGACCAGAATTGGGTATACAATAGTAGTAATGTCTTTACTTCGACAAGACGGAACATTGAAACAGAGAAGTATTGGTCCCACAGAATCTTCAGTCCGGTGTTCCCATGATGCTCATTATATACTGGTCAAGACTGCCGAGGCCACAGCCGCATTTGGTGTCTATTCTTGACATTCGATCATGGAATCATGGACATGCTTACCCACAAGGTTTTACGAATATGTCTCACATGTTTGGATGACTCAGGGGTCGCGGGGAAAAAACACAGAAATCACGAGCCGCAGTGGATCTTGAACCAAGAAGCGGTGCAAATCGGTCAAGTGTGGCTGAAGTGCAGCAAGCATACTGGAGTTTGAGGTTTAATCTTCACGAGATGACATGTTGAGAACATGTTGAAGTATTTGAAATCATGGCAATATGTTCGGTGATGAAAACAATGTGTTTGAAACACGTGATTCTAAAACGTTTCTCTTCGAACGCGCAGAACTGAAGCAACGCTTTGGGCAGCCACGGGGTGGTGATGGCCTTCTACCTAAAGTGTAGGATTCGTCCCTACACAAGTAGCACCAGTATGCATCCCAACAAGTCTTTTCACGACCAGGAATGACCCCACAATGCTTCATCCTGAAGCGCCAAATTGCACAGGCGTATTGTTCTCACAGCAAGGAAAAGGCCAAGGAACCATGGTGGCCTGTGTGCCATGGCAGCCATGGCGACTGTGTTGTCTTTTGAACGGGGATCAATTTTTGTTGTTGTTCTGAATTGCAAATTCAAAACAACAACAAAAACTGATCCACCTCCAAATCACAAGAATAAGTTGACATGAAAGGCTGGGCGCATTCTCGATCAGCAGATACCAACGCTTGCTGCGGGTCAACTGCTTAGACATCTTTGGGAGGGCAATGCCTTCCCAAAAGCCTACCGCTCCACATTGACCTTTGATCATGAGCGGGTCGGATCATTGAAACAGTTTGGAAACAGTTTGTACACAATGGGATAAAACCCAGCTCATCACACCAAATGATCTGCACCAGGTGACGTTTCGACTACGATTTCAGTCGAAGCGATTACCCGTTTTGGTTCGTTGGCTTTGGTTCTGTTTTGTTGTGGTGCTGACACCACCACAACAAAGCAGAACCAAGTCCCGTTCTGCTGAGCAGATTTGAGTTTTCTTCCTGCCCAGAGCTCGGTGCGCCAGCTCTTTCCGCCTGCAAGGCGTACTCATTGACGGAAGAGTCACATTCAGGGGAAAAGACATGTTTGCAAACACCAAAATTACTTTCTTCGAGTGATTCACACCCTCACACACTATTCGTTCATAGTTTCTGACATACCATCTGGCATACACATTCTGACGTTCTACCTGACATTCTATCTGACATCTTTTCAGGCATTCTTTCTGGCATAAGTTCGGGTCCAGGGGAGCCCACAGCCTCCAGAGCTGGCGGTATCGGCGCGGATGAGATAGGAAGGAGGAGGAGGAGGAAGAGGAAGGAGGAAGAGGAAGAAGTGGCACCTTTGTTAAAATCTAGAGGCCCTCACCTGGCAGGTGGGGAATGACAGTCCTCAACACATTTTGTTACAAGTACGTGTATAGACTTATATATCTACATTATGTATATATATATACATATATATATATATACATATATATATATACATACACAAAAATTACAACCCAAAACATTCAAAACACGCCGGCGTCAACCAAAGTTAAATCGACATTGGTTCAATGCAATCAAAACAAATAACTATAGACATACCCGTCCACTACTCCCCACAAAATATACACGTTTGTAACAAGTCTGTATGTCTGTATGTCTGTCTGTATGGGTGTATCAATGTATGAATGTATGAATGTATGAATGTATGATGCATGGATGGATTGCTGCATGCATGCATGCATGGATGGATGGACGTATGGATGGACGGACGGACGGACGGACGGACGGATGGATGCATGGATGGATTTTATGGATGTAGTAATGTATGCAATATGCAATGTCATGCAGGTAATGTAAATGTAATGTAATGTAATGTAATGTAATGTAATGTAATGTAATGTAATGTAATGTAATGTAATGTAATGTAATGTAATGTAATGTAATGTAATGTATATAATGTAATGTATATAATGTAATGTAATGTATGTGATGTACAAAATATATGCGTGTGTATATATATATATAACGCATGTAATGTAGGTAACCTATGCAATGTATGTAGTGTATGTCACATATGTCCGGAAAAAAAAGAAGAGAGCCTAAATGAATGGATTGCTGAAGCTGCAACAAGGTGACGGTCCATGCAGCTTTCCTCCGGCGCCTGCAAATGCCTGGGGGCAAATCATCCCAACTGGGACTGTTTTAAGGGGAAATGTCTGCAAGATCCCCCAAGCATGTGGCAGGGCCAGAATTTGCCGAACACCAGACTCCATCGTGGGAAGATGCGAAATCCATAGTTGAGGCCGCAAAAAAAACACCGCATTAGCAAGCTGTTTCTGGGACCATGCTGCAGTCTGGGGTGCCAATTCAAGAAATAAACATGTATATATCTCAATCCCCCAAATCACCCAAAATTGATTCTGTTTGAGCATGAAAAACCATGCCTTGCGAAAGAATGTGTTGTTTTTTTCCCATGGTAAATACCACATTACCACCCCTTTTGGTGCAGCTGCCCATCCCAAGGCTGCAGGAACCTTTTGGACGCCCGAGCATGGAGGGTATGGTCCGCCAGGCTCCAGCAGGGATTTCTTGAACCCTGGTCCACTAGTCATTTCTTCAAACATCGGGATATTCATTGGATTGGTTTAAGGGAAAATCTTAACCGGAAACCATGGATTTTCACATGAAATATGGGGGTTTCCTGTCATTTTTCCCATTAGCCAATCCATTGAGATATATGTCTTGGTAAATCATATCAATTCACCAATCTAAAAAAAGGCTTCTTCCCGGATATGAACCACCATTTGCGGTGAAGAGTGAGGTCGCAATGAGGTCGTTGGAACTTAGATCTATGGATATCTATGCGTATCTATGGATATCTATGGATATCTATGGATATAAGTACTGGTCGCATCCTGGTATATTCAGTACCCTGGTGAACGCCGAAAGAAGGGATGTTCGTCACCTCCAAAGATGATGGGTACCCATCCCCATACCCCAACAAATCTTGATACAAACAGGGTAGCCCTTTGGAAAACCCCGGAACTGAATAGAGAGGTTCAATGGGAGAATCATCGATGAATGGAGGATTTTCTAGCAAGCCATGTTTGATTACTGGAGGGTTAATTTGCTTTTGCAAGGGGTTGAATGTGCAAAAAGCATGTCTGATATATATATATATATAACGGCCGCCCACACAGGAGTATCAAAAACCCTGTGAAATCCCATGCGGGTGTGTCTGAAAATGTGGTATGCCTTCATTTTAGGCCATGATAATGGGGATGGTTATTATTAGCCAGTGAATTTAGGGTATCCTATTTTCAGACAAATCCATATGTATCTGTCCAAAGGTTTGAACTATACATACCAAAACTAAACAAAGTAACACCTTCTTGTGGCTCTGGATCCATAGCGCAGTACCTGCCTGGCAAATACATCAGGGAATTCAGAAATCTCCAGCTTTTTGGTGGTTCAACAGGTGGTAAAATGATCAGCCTTGGAGACTGGCACCAAAGTCTACCGATCGCATGGCTCCAGCAGCTTTGTGCCAACCAACAAGGCTCAGGCTCGACCCCCTTCGGCTTCAAATCCTGGGGGCAGGTCGCTACAAGGGGTCAAAACCTATTACCATCAATGTTAATGGGATGAACTGAACATCCATTTAACAGCTATTTTGGGGTTCACTAGGTACCATGGTTTTGACTCATAGCCGTATCAAAAAGTGGACTGCTAGCTGGATAGCTGGACAGCATTGGTATTCTTCCATGGCTCAAACGGAGATCTTAATTGCTCACTGCAGAAACTGTTCCTGCGACGTGAGAGAGAAAGGGTGATGCTTGCGAATCAACCAAATGCCCAACATTTTTGGCTTTTCGTTGTAGCGAAGCGCAAAGGATCTCAAAACATATGCATCCAATTCAATTCAAGCCTGTTTTCTGACATCAAGTTCTCAAAACCTTGCAAAGACCACACAAAAAAATACAAGAACACATCAAAAAACCACCACTGGAATTGACCACATTTGAATGACAAATCTGACAGCGGACCTTGCAATTGCAAAACCATATAGAACAAATATGGACCCAAAAACTGGAATAGAAAAACAAATGGCAAAACGCTCACAAGGAAGACCAGCCCGCAGGTTGTTTTTGAGCGGATGGAGCGCCATTTTCTCCGTCATTTGATGGCACATTATACCACATTTCTTGGCAAACCCAATATCAGAACACAACAACGGAGACTACTTGGTGGTTGAGCAAACCAGGAGGCCCCAAGAAACGGTCACTTGGAGCCCCAAGCGAATAAAACCTCGTACGTACATTATAATTATACAATATAATATACTATTATGTTGTTTTGTCAAGACAGTAAGAATAGGGTGTGTCTCTTTCACTGCCCCTTTCATTGGTAAACAAACAAGTACGTAACAGTACTTATTAAAAATTAGTGGCTTATAGATCCCATGCCCAAAAAAAAACTTTTAGTGCATGGTCCGCCCATCTAATCCCAAACAGTATAAAAAATAAAAGTTGGTGGCTGTAATCCATCCAGATAAGTTTTTTCCATATAGGTCTTGGATACGAGTCCAGGGAAGTGGGCTGCCGTGGCCCTATGGTATCTGGTCCGTTGTGGTTGATGTGGTATTCCAATGTTGTAAATCCAACAGGGAACCCCGAATGGGCCAGTGGGGATGATTCATGATTGGGGTTACCTAACTCACACCTAACTAGCCCCAATTCGCGCGACATCCTGCATGGTATACCATCTTTCTTTGCCAGTCTAAAGCCACTTCATCCAGTGTTTTGTGGACCAGCAACGGGCATGCGCAACTCAAAGAGCGAAATCCTCAGAATATCAAAATATATCAAAATAATTCTTTTTAACTCACATATTCTTCAGAAACTAGTCACGTGCTGCTAATCAAGACCGAACGATGGCTAAAGCTTCTGAGACTGAAGACTGCTTGGCAAGGTCACTCCTTCCAGGCTCTGGTTAAACCAATAGCCAAATGTCAAGGTTTGAAGACTGCTTGGCAGGGTCACTCCTTCCAGGTTCTGGTTAAACGCGGTGCCAAATGTCAAGGTCTGAAGACTGCTTGGCAGGGTCACTCTTTCCAGGCTCTGCTTAAACGAGATGCCAAATGTCAAAATCTGAAGACTGCTTGGCAGGGTCACTTCTTCAAGGCTCTGGTTGAAAAAACAGTCAAATGTCAAGGTCTGAAGACTGCTTGGCAGGGTCACTCCTTCGAGTCTCTGGTTAAACGAAGAGCCAAATGTCAAGGTTTGAAGACTGCTTGGCAGGGTCACTCCTTCCAGGCTCTGGTTAAACTCAGTGCCAAATGTCAAGGTCTGAAGACTGCTTGGCAATGTCACTCCTTCCAGGCTCTGGTTAAACTTCCAGCCAAATGTCAAGGTCTGAAGACTGCTTGGCAATGTCACTCCTTCCAGGCTCTGGTTAAACTTCCAGCCAAATGTCAAGGTTTGAAGACTGCTTGGCAGGGTCACTCCTTCCAGGCTCTGGTTAAACCAATAGCCAAATGTCAAGGTTTGAAGACTGCTTGGCAGGGTCACTTCTTCCAGGCTCTGGTTAAACTTCCCGCCAAGTGTCAAGGTCTGAAGACTGCTTGGCAAGGTCACTCCTTCCAGGCTCTGGTTAAACGCTGTGCCAAGTGTCAAGGTCTGAAGACTGCTTGGCAAGGTCACTTCTTCCAGGCTCTGGTTAAACTTCTCGCCAAATGTCAACGTCTGAAGACTGCTTGGCAAGGTCACTCTTTCCAGGCTCTGGTTAAACTCCTCGCCAAATGTCAAGGTTTGAAGCCCACTTAGCAGTGTCATTCCTTCCAGTCTCTGGTTAAACGCCCTGCCAAATGTCAAGGTCTGAAGACTGCTTGGCAATGTCACTCCTTCCAGGCTCTGGTTAAACTCCTTGCCAAATGTCAAGGTTTGAAGACTGCTTGGCAGGGTCACTCCTTCCATGCTCTGGTTAAACATCTCGCCAAATGTCAAGGTCTGAAGACTGCTTGGCAAGGTCACTCCTTCCAGGCTCTGGTTAAACCAATAGCCAAATGTCAAGGTTTGAAGACTGCTTGNTGAAGACTGCTTGGCAAGGTCACTCCTTCCAGGCTCTGGTTAAACCAATAGCCAAATGTCAAGGTTTGAAGACTGCTTGGCAGGGTCACTCCTTCCAGGCTCTGGTTAAACATCTCGCCAAATGTCAAGGTCTGAAGACTGCTTGGCAAGGTCACTCTTTCCAGGCTCTGGTTAAAACAATAGCCAAATGTCAAGCTTTGAAGACTGCTTGGCAGGGTCACTCTTTCCAGGCTCTGGTTAAACGCGGTGTCAAATGTCAAGGTCTGAAGACTGCTTGGCAGTGTCACTCTTTCCAGGCTCTGGTTAAACGAGCAGCCAAATGTCAAGGTCTGAAGACTGCTTGGCAGGGTCACTTCTTCAAGGCTCTGGTTGAACTTGCTTCCAAAGGTCAAGTGTTCAAGGCTTTCTGGGAGATGGTGCAAATACTGTGTGCAATTGGAACCTTGTATCCGCGTCACTCCCGCTAGTGCGAGCTCTCCCTGAGAGACTGGCAAACCTTGGACAATACACCAGGCAGCATAGAGATCTGTTGGAACAAAAGTGCATGAGAGTGTTGCAGTCTTGCCGAAGATGCCTTGCACCTGCAATTCTTTGTGCAGTATTAGAATTGAGTCCTGGTGATGCAGGGTGAGTTGTGCATGTTTTTTCTGCGGAAGTTGCTTTGAAACCATTCGGTACACTTCCCAACCAGTACAGGAACCATTGAGCTTCAACATGCATCCTTCACCATTCAGGCATTCTACAAACAGATCGATCAAATCTGAGCCGCAACTTGGCTCTACATAACCGCCAGCATCACTGGTTGACATCGACCTGTTTTTGTTCGGGGCCACCGGGCTTTGCCGGCTGCACCCTTGGCGAGGTGGGAATTGAGCCGAACGACCGCATTGAATGGAGTCTGGAGGTTTCCACGTGTCAAACATGAGACATGGGGATTGGTCCATATTTATCATATTTCGTTTGAATTGGGGGTTTACCCCTAGTAACCCACGTAGTGAAATGGACATGTTGGCCCAATTTTTTCTGCAGGGAATGGCTAGGACGATCGATTCATTTTGCCTGGATCTGGCCAAAGGGTAAACCACCAGGCCCATGATTGGAAATTCATAGCCATGGTGTATCTATGTACCGTTGGTTTACTACATCAGCCATGCTTTGCGTTTTCAACATGAGGATCTATGAGCCATCTGAAATCGTTGGAGGCTGATGCCCAGTGATCAGAGGTGGCAAGATCAGATGATCAACAGCAGCGCAGTAAATATCCTAGTTACCAGTTCATTTCAACAAAGAGTATATAGGTTGAATGTCGTAGCCTATACTACAAAACAAAGTATTACAAGGCTACAAATAATTCAATCACCATGTTTCTTGGTGCAAACACCAATACCCATTGACCCTAGCACCGTCTTAACTACCTTAGGCGTCAAAAACGATGGTGCAAAGATCGTGAGACCTTCCTCCATCCTGGATCGAGGTTATAACTTGTACAAACTAAGTCCACACCGGATTTCGGACATGATATCAACAGAATCTTGGAAGTTACTGTTACTTGAGAAAGTTAAGAGCATAGCAGCACGTGCGTGAGCACCTGCCAAGTCATCCGGGGTTTAACTATGACTCGGAAAACTTGGTATGCATAAAACAACATAAGAAATCGTCTTGAACCTGTCAGTTGGCTGATTTTCAAGAAAAACACCACATTCATTTATAGATGAGTTTCCCATTAAAGCAGATTAAAACCTATATGGGGGATTTCCCAGCCACATTTGATTTCCAGGACCACTGATCCGTAAAAACTTCGCATTCACTGGGCCATTTTGGTCGGTGATCGAAGAAGTAGTGGGCCCAGAAATTGAACATAGCTATTGAAAATGGCCATGGAGTTCGATGATTTACCTATTAAAAGTGGTGATGTTCCATAGTTGATAGTTTACTGGAGGGCTCAACTAGTTGCGGGGTATCACGGATATATTTATGTATATTTATGTTGTCACAAATATCGTACACGGCTATCATTGGATATACCTCAGTCAGCAGCATATAACTCTCTTCAAACTGGGGTGTCTTTTTTGAAGAAGTGACTTTGACTGCAAGTAATCCTTGATTTGCTCAAGGAATCAAAAAAACTTCCCTGTAGATTCCCAAGTATCCCATGGGTTTTTTTTACTCGTTCTATGTTCCACTAAAATGTCTATCTAGTCAATCCCTTTTTGCCCCAGGCCGACTCCCAGGGCGAGAGGCCGAAGTTCTGTCTTTGCAGAGTGGTCGACTTAGATCATGATGGGCTGTGCCTACGGCGTTCAGGTCCAGTCTCGGGTTTTCCATGATCCCTGGTAACGGCAGCCGACTGATGGAGGATCATCCGATCATTATACTTACCCACCAGTAAACACTAGTAAACATACGAAAGGATATGGAAGATCCACCATGAATGTAGATGAATTCCGAGGTTTTCACCCATACATTTTACACTGTAGTTCTTTGGGTTTACTAGAGGGTACAGTAGTACAGTAAGTGGATAACCATATTGCAATCCAGTTGAGATCATTCCAGTTGACCTCTCCCGACCACAGGACCACAGGGCGAACCAAACAGGTAATATCCACAAGGTGGCCTCATTGTGCACGAATGCAACAAAATATCATGCAGCATATATAATATGTAAATACACTGTATGCATATATAATATACGCATACACACATGTATATTACATATGCATATCTATATATATATATACATATTATATACCCCAGGTATGTCAAATTTGGATGGAATCATCCTCCCATATCATGTATACACTTCCTGCGCAAAAACAACGGCCCCGTGTCCACTGCCCACAGTGTCCTCGTTGTCCTCGCCATACACCGAGGCAGGCTGAGGCATCGTTCCATTTGTGCCCCCAGAGCTTGTGCCGAATAGGCACACAGAATATACTATATACATACATTCATCTAGATATACACATATGTATCATATTTCTATATATACATTATGTTTATATATATATATATATTATGTGTATATATATATTATGTGTATATATATTATGTATATATATATATATTATGTATATATATATATATTGTGTATATGTATATATTATGTATATATATATTATGTATATATATATATTATGTATATATATATTATGTATATATATATATATTATGTATATATATATATATATTATGTATATATATATATGTACATAATATATATATATACATAATATATATATATATATACATAATATATATATATATATACATAATATATATATATATTATGTATATATATATTATGTATATATATATATTATGTATATATATATATATATATGTAGGAATTGTATATATTATATATGTAGGAATTATGTGTATATATATATACATATGTGTGTAGGAATTATATATAGGGAATTATGTATATATACATATACATACCTTGACAGTTTGGTAAACTGTACTTACAATGCCAGAGATAGAGAGAGAGAGAGAAAGAATAAAATGTTTGATGAATACGCAGGCGGAAACAATTGTGATACCAACTTATGTCTGATGAAATTAATGGTCATATTGTCTGGCGGTGAGAGCGTTTTTTTGCAAAAACAATGGTACATGAAACGACGCGGAATCGCACTAGCATCATGCCTGTGGGTTACAACTCGCCAAAAGCAGCATTCAAATTGATCAGATGGCTAGAAATGTTCTGAGGAGGGCTCCGTGCTAAACCATCAAGATATCAAGATACAGAACTTTCACAGACTTTCAGTCGACTCCCCATGTGTTCAGGGTGTCCAATACATCTTTCCATGTTTTGCTGGTTAGATGGAGGCTTTTTAAAATGGGGGTTACCCCTAAATCATCCATTTTCAATCCGGATTTTCCACTATGAATCATCCAGCTACTGGGATATCACCATTTATGGACCATCTCCTGAGTTTCTTGGTGAACCCCATCATCGGCAAAAAAGGTCCTCGAGTCGACGGAAGCTCACCTCTTGGGCGCATGGTCCAACATGCGCCAGGATGCAGCGAAGCAAATTGGAAGGCCAAACGGTGAATCTAATATCTAATATCAAATATATCAAGAATATCAAGAATACGAGTCTGATATCAAGAGTATGAGTCTAGTAAGAGTGTATGATATGTTTCTCGAAAGTCCACTTCATTCTCTGTGCGAAAGACTCTTAGAATCCACGCGTTTGGGATTTCCCGACTCTTCAGCAAGCACACAAAGTTTCAAATGCAATTGGACAGATTATTCCCAGCATTTGGGCGGTGCTGGTTACAACCCAAAAGCCCGTATCTCATGTATTCATTTTTCAGGCAGAGTGTACACCCATGAAGCTTTCCAATAGGTATTCCAGTACTGTAGGTTAGGAGAATCCTCATTGAACCATTGAACCAGTGAGTTTCATGGGTTTGTCCAAAGCTAGGGCGTACTTCAAGATGGGTATCCTCTAGAAATGGCGTTGACCCATTTTCGGGCAAACCAAGATGTACACCTGTAGCATCAACCAGCAGGGAGACACGAACTGGATGTGCATCCCACTTGGAAAGTGGTTTACAACCCATTTATCTTCATGTACCCTCTGGTAAACTAACATAACTATGGGAAATCACCATTTTTAAGGGGAAAATCCACTATAAATGGCCATTTACAACTGGGTTATGCCGATGAGCTTCCTAATTGGGATGTACCCCAACACCCCGTTCCGGCGACCTCTTTGGGGGCTGGTTTTTCCTCCTGTAACGCCAAGGAAGGACAGAAAATGTCCGAAATGTAAGACTTCTCCATGGATCAGTGGATTGGTTGAAAGGAACATGTTCTCTTCCAAGTGTTGACCACTGACATACACTTGGCAAAACAAGTAGCTGGGACAGAGCTCTTGCAGCAACATAACATGGGGATAAACTGATAAATCCCATCATGTATTGACGTCCAATAGATTCCAATAGCAATGTCGTATAATGACTGAATGTATTAATTTGAACGGTGGTGATTTCCAAAAAGCTCATTGCGATTATGTGCTCAAAACCTTCGTGAATGTTTGCGGGCGGGAAGTGCTCCAAGAAAGAAATGAAGTTCCAACATATTGAAACAAACTTATGGAACTTGAAAAGTAACGAAAGGACATTTGTATGAATACTACAGAAGAAGAGGAAGGCGCATACTTTGACCTAACAGAGTTGAAGGAACATTTAAAGAGCCTACCACCAAATGAAAGACATAAAGTGAACGACTTTGCAAGGCTAAGCAACTTTGCCAATGGAATAGAACCTAATCAAGGAATGTAGATAGACAGAGTGATTGGAGAACTGGAAGAGGAAGAATACGAAGAGAGTGAAAGCCCTTGTTCAAATAACAATATGCACGACCCTTACGATGGATGGTCACCAAGGACAAGAGAAGGACACAACTACTGGGAAGAACGATGCCAAACAAGCCTAAGAGAGGAGAACCAACCAGAACTTGAAAACTGAATGAGCCCCCGAAAACGACTTCAAGAAAACTGTTTGTTTAGATATTATATATATACAAATAGAGAGTAAGAGAAAATATGAGGTGCTTGATGTATGATGAAATAAAGAAATGTAGGGAATGTAAAACTAAAAAAAGCAAAAGAACACATGATATAGAAAAGAAGAGGGCATATTTTGAGAACCAATCCAGACTTCATATCTTGTAAACGTCTTTGAAACACACCAATGGTCTGGACAACATCTGCCTCGTCCCTGGCCTTCAGCAACTTCCGCATTTCCCACGGAAACTTGATCTGGAAGCCGGAATTCATGAAGGATGAAGCCGAAAATAATGGTTTTCTAACATGGTGGATCCCCAAAATTCATGGTTTATAGTGGAAAATCATAAAATGGATGATTTGGGGGTGTTCCCATATTAGGAAACCTCCATGATGAACTCAACGACTTGAAAGAGCCAAAAACTACTAGACGACTTGAAGTACTCAAATATGAAGAACTATGTTTTAGAGTCCTAGAGTTTTCTAGACCATCCAATTGCGAGAAGTTGATAATGACACATACATTTCCTATAATAGATTGTTCATTGAGATATTGAAAGTGATGATTTTGGAGAGCACGCCTGTTGAAATCAAAAGCGATATTCAACGAACAGTTTTTGAACTCAATGTTGGAATATGTAATCCAAAAGAAACGCTTATTCGTGGATAAAGCAAGTTCAACAAAACCAGAACCAGAAGAAGAACCAGAAACTGAACCGAACCTAAAACACAACAACCTCAACCACTATCTCATCCAAACCAAACAATCAGTGAAAGTTCGATGCAAAATTGTCCCCAAGGAAAACAAAAAAAACACCAAATGTACAGATGAAACATGGAACAATAACACAAAAGACTGAAAATAAAAACAATGAATGCTGGGATGTCTTAGCATCCTTGTTTTACCATTGTTTCTGGGATCTTCTGTGAAAAGAGTCCAATACAATGCAGTATGTCCAGTGTCTGCCCGTCTTACAATTTGGTTGGTCTCAAGTATTTAAATGTATACCCATTATTGTTGGCACGAAACACCAGAAGTGGCTGTATGTCACCGCTGGAACTCACTGATGTAGTCTGAAATCTTGGCCCAGACATCGTTCCGAGACATGCATAGCTGCTGTCTCAAGAAGTGATTCTGAACGGGTACTTCACCACCAGTAATTCAACATATCTATGAATAATCGACGAATGTACATGATTTACCTAGCCTGCGCCTACACCCGTTGAAAATTGAGATTTTGCACAACTATGTTCAATTACCAGAGGTTAAGCACCTTCAATCCTTATCAGGGGCTTATCAAACAGCCATTGTGAGATGGGAGGGTTTTCTGCGTCCCATGACCAGCTAAACACCTGCTCGTACTTCTTGTCGACTTTCTTCTGGACTTTCTTCTCAACTTTCTTCTCGACTTTCTTTTCTTCAACTACCTGCAGCAAAGGCAGAAACCAGGAAAAAACTCGTGGTGTCAACCAAGTTTTTTTCACCACCTCCCGCTGAAAGTGGAGAAGAAATCCAAAAAAAGTGCATAAAAAGTTGGAGAGCCCTCATCTTAAAAGCAAAAGCCGCTAGCTGCAAAATGTACCTTTTGACACTTCTTAACTTCTGTCGGACTGTACCTCCTTAGGACTGCCTGAAAAACTGTGGTGATCGATCTGCAAAGTTGCCATCAAAGCAGTAGAACTTTCGTTCACATCCCGACATGTTGTTGGTTATACACCTGCCAAACCCACCAGCTGACAGACCTCAACTGGATGTCCAGAAACTGTAAACTGGACTGGAGATCGGTGAGAGGAATCCTATGTTTCCCCAAAAGATTGGAAAGCATTGTTTGAATCCCATCTGGCGAACTTCATGGCCACCTACTGTTTGATGTCCAATGGGTATAGAAAAGTACAAAAAAGTGATTTATCATTGTGCTTTGGGNTTGTTTGAATCCCATCTGGCGAACTTCATGGCCACCTACTGTTTGATGTCCAATGGGTATAGAAAAGTACAAAAAAGTGATTTATCATTGTGCTTTGGGGGTTACCGGTTACCATACTATAGATTTAAACTGATTTAAATGCCATCGAACTAGCCCATGCTTTCTCCGTCAGGGTCCGGTGCCTTCTTGGCGCTTTCAACCGCCTTTTCTGTCGCCTCTACGCGCTCTTCCGACGCCGGTGGTGGCACCTCCGACCGTTGGGAAGGCGGGAAGGTGTTCCCGGCTTTGTCTGATGAGAATGGCTCCTACTTAAGGGATCTGCNGCTCTTCCGACGCCGGTGGTGGCACCTCCGACCGTTGGGAAGGCGGGAAGGTGTTCCCGGCTTTGTCTGATGAGAATGGCTCCTACTTAAGGGATCTGCCCACTAAGTGGTTGGTAAGTGGGGTTAGAAACCATTTTTAAATAGAACTTACGCACGCTCGGCCCTTTGTTGCTCAAAGCGTGGCTTTGTCTTTTTTCATGAGCCGGTGCCTACATTGTAAGCACTGAAAAGGTGTTCCGAGAAACGGTGTCATTTATCAATTGGATGAGCCACTCCGGGGTACTAACTAGCGTCCTTAACCACTTACGGCTCATAGGATGATCCTCCCAGTGGACACTTACCAGGTGGGATGGCCACAAGTCTCACTGTTCGTCCGCAGGGTGACCCTGGGATGACCTCGAAAATCAACTTGAGCCATGATCTATCGTCAGCGGATAGCTAGAAACCGTCTATCACGGGATTTTAAACACAGCAACGTGGGGCCTGCAGACGTGGCCACAACAAAGGTCTGTTGCCACAAACATCACAGGTAACTGTAGAGATGGTTNGCCAAAAATGTTTGACACAAACAGTTCGATCTCCACCATTGCTGTCCCAAAGTTGGATTTGCTGGAGCTTTGCGGGTGCACCTTGGGCACTTCCACCTGCGCTGGCTCTCACAACTACTGCCAGCAGGTGTAAATGAGACCAGAAACAAAGGGTGCTTGAATTGATGAAGAGCAAAAGACCATGGAAAATCGAAGAGCAAATCAACTTCACTCCATTTTCATGGATCTATGGATTTGGATGGATTTGGGCGACCCTGAGAGAAAGGATCCTGCATCCGTTTCTTTGCAGTCTTGTCTCAACCGCATGAGTTTACATTTTATCCGACTTATATTTCAGGCACTCTTTTTGACATTTGGGCAGCCCAAAGGACTGCACAGGAACCAACGAAATAAACAATGGAATCTATCCACATTCATCTGAAATCTGTCAGACCTCAAAACATGTTCCTTNNNAGCCCTTCCCTGCCGTATAGTACCCTACAGGTCCCTTCCATGCCTTTGGGAGCTCTGGAACCTCCGGGGTCGCCGGGACCCCCTCAGGCACTTTCACCTGCGCGCTACGGTGGCTCTCACAACTGCTGCCAGCAGAACTAAATGAGACCAGAAACAAAGGTTGCCTGAATTGATGAAGAGCAAAAGACCATAGAAAATCAAACGGGAAATCCACTTCACTCCCATTTGATGATTTGGAGTAGCACAATAAAACGATCCTGAATCATTTCTTGACAGTCTTGTCTCAACCACATGTTTTTTACTTAATCCTTCAGGAATTATGTTTAACATGTTTGAACTTTGAACCCAAAGGTCNTCCTGAATCATTTCTTGACAGTCTTGTCTCAACCACATGTTTTTTACTTAATCCTTCAGGAATTATGTTTAACATGTTTGAACTTTGAACCCAAAGGTCTACACCGGAAACAAGAAAATATCGCTCAAAACATCAAACAATGGAATCTAGCCACATTCATCTGAAATCCGTCAGACCTCTAACCCTCAAAAGAGGTTCCTTCAAAAAAATGTCAAACATGTCNATGTCAAAGCCACAAAAGGTCAAGCCCTTGCCCCATAGGTCCCTGCGGTGCCTTTGGGAGCTCTGGGACTGGGACCTCTGGAAGCTCAGGCGCCTTTGGCGCCTTTGGTGGTTTTGGCGCTTCAGGCACTTCCACCTGCGGTGGCTCTGTGCCAAAGAGCACAAAACATGATGAAACATCGAAGGGAGAAACCAAGAGAAACCAACTCATT
>BGPT01001200.1:39917-53415 GCA_003297045.1 Symbiodinium sp. clade C Y103 | reverse complement strand
TCAAACATGTCAAAGCCACAAAAGGTCAAGCCCTTGACCCATGGGTCCCTGCGGTGCCTTTGGGAGCTCTGGGACTGGGACCTCTGGAAGCTCAGGCGCTTTTGGTGCCTTTCGTGCCTTTGGCGCTTCAGGCACTTCCACCTGCGGTGGCTCTGTGCCAAAGAGCACAAAACATGATGAAACATCGAAGGGAGAAACCAAGAGAAACCAACNACTTCCACCTGCGGTGGCTCTGTGCCAAAGAGCACAAAACATGATGAAACATCGAAGGGAGAAACCAAGAGAAACCAACTCATTACTTCATTTCTGTTTTTCTCGGTCTGTGGATTTGAGGGACCTTAGGATAGATGATGCTGAATCAGTTCTTTCCAATTAGCCTTCACTCTTAAACTAGATGATAGTTCAAAGACTATTTTGCATTAACCCTGCTGGATTGATTCTTTCTCGGTGTGAAGAAGCGTCAACTTAACACCANGCCTTCACTCTTAAACTAGATGATAGTTCAAAGACTATTTTGCATTAACCCTGCTGGATTGATTCTTTCTCGGTGTGAAGAAGCGTCAACTTAACACCACTGCTTGCTCTGGGTACGGTAGAACCAAGAATCCTCAAAGAAACAAATGCCGCGACTTCCATGTTTTGGGTGCCTTCGTGCGGACATGTGTTTGACCTTGCTTGACCACGTTTGGGCACCCAAAGGACTNATCCTCAAAGAAACAAATGCCGCGACTTCCATGTTTTGGGTGCCTTCGTGCGGACATGTGTTTGACCTTGCTTGACCACGTTTGGGCACCCAAAGGACTGCACAGGAACCAACGAAATATCAAACAATGGAATCTATCCACATTCATCTGAAATCTGTCAGACCTCAAAACATGGTTCTTGAGAAGATATCAAGCATGTCAAACCATGTCAAAGCATATGAAAGCATATGAAAGCATATCAAAGCCGCAAAGGTCCAGCCCTTCCCTGCTGTATAGTACTCTACAGGTCCCTTCGATGCCTTTGGGAGCTCTGGAACCTCCGGGGTCGCCGGGACCCCCTCAGGCACTTTCACCTGCGCGCGGGTGGCTCTCACAACTGCTGCCAGCAGAACTAAATGAGACCAGAAACAAAGGGTGCCTGAATAGATGAAGAGCAAAAGACCATGGAAAATTGAACGGGAATCATTTCTTTACAGTCTTGTCTCAACCACATGATTTTTTATGCTTCAGACATCGTTTTTCACATCTTTGCACCCAGAGGACTACACCGGAAACAAGAAAATATCGCTCAAAACATCAAACAATGGAATCTAGCCACATTCATCTGAAATCCGTCAGACCGCCCTCGAAACAGGTTCCTTCAAAAAAATGTCAAACATGTCAAAGCCACAAAAGGTCAAGCCCTTGACCCATGGGTCCCTGCGGTGCCTTTGGGAGCTCTGGGACTGGGACTTTGGCGCCTCAGGCACTTCCACCTGCGGTGGTGGCTCTCACAACTACTGCCAGCAGCAGTAAATGAGGCAAGAAACAAAGGGTATTTGAATTGATGAAGAGCAAAAGACCATGGAAAATCGAAGGGGTAAATCCAACTCGTTATTTTATTCTGTTTCCATGGATCTATGGATTTGCAGCTCTTCGATCTTGTCCTTGGGTCAGACTGGGGGTCTACTACGCGAGAAAAACAGTTTTCACGCGGTGTCAGCCATTGCGTTGTTGTTCATGGAGTACTCTTGTTTTTGGCTTCCCTAACGACACCACGAATTGCTCTTTTTTTGGGGAGCATTGCCCGCAAAAGTCATGGGACCTACCTCTTCAGCTTGTTGGCCTCAACTTTGGAAAAGGTCTTTCAGTGGTGCTTTGGGTTGGTGGTCATGATCATTCCCTTCATGAGCCTTGATTCTGGATAAACTGTAACAATGCATTGGCTTGAAAAGTTCTGCCATGTGGGGATAGTTTCCCCAGTCCAATTCCCAGCATTCCAGTGATATCGCAAGGTTCGGCCGTTTTGCAAAATTGATTCAGATATATGACAGAGTTGGTTATGTGTGTATAACATATACATATACATATATATATATATACATGTGCTTATATCCCCGTGTACTGCCATGATATTCCAACATCTCTGGTCATTATGTATGGCTATATATTGATATATCTGGTATTTCCATGCAATACTTCCGATGTATTTCCATGATATATGGTTATCATCTCCCTCATATTCTGTTGCTCATTGGCATTCCAAACCACATCGACCAACAGTGCACTTTCTACCAGCCTTGGCATTCTCCGCCTTCTCCTGGCCCATTTTCACTACCACCCCGATGGTGGAAGAGGGAGGCGTCTACCGCATTCAAAAGAATGGTCCAGGAAAAATATTGTTCCAGCTGCCACCTACAAAAGGCCGGTCATGTTGGGTAAGAAACCATCAATATGTATATGTATATATAGATATGTATGTATATATATATATATAGATATATAGATATATAGATATATAGATATATAGATATGGATGGATAGGTATATAGGTATGGATACAGATGTAGAGATATAGATAGAGATAGATAGAGATAGATGATAGAGATAGATGATAGAGATAGATGATAGAGATAGATGATAGAGATAGATGATAGAGATAGATGATAGAGATAGATGATAGAGATAGATGATAGAGATAGATGATAGAGATAGATGATAGAGATAGATGATAGTGATAGATGATAGAGATAGATGATAGAGATAGATGATAGAGATAGATGATAGTGATAGATGATAGAGATAGATGATAGAGATAGATAGAGATAGATAGAGATAGATAGAGATAGATAGAGATAGATAGAGAGGGATAGAGAGAGATAGAGATAGATAGAGATAGATAGAGATAGATAGAGATAGATAGAGATAGATAGAGATAGATGGAGATAGATAGAGATAGATAGAGATGGATTATAGTGATAGATGATAGTGTGATAGATGATAGATAGATGATAGTGTGATAGATGATAGAGATAGATGATAGATGACAGAGATAGATGATAGAGATAGATGATAGAGATAGATAGATAGAGATAGATAGAGATAGATAGAGATAGATAGAGATAGATAGAGATAGATAGAGATAGATAGAGATAGATGATAGAGAGAGATGGAGATAGATAGAGAGAGATAGAGAGAGATAGATATAGATAGAGATAGATAGAGATAGATAGAGATAGATAGAGATAGATAGAGATAGATAGAGATAGATAGAGATAGATAGAGATAGATAGATGTATAGATATATAAATATATAATAAATATATAATAAGTATATAGATATATAGATAAATAGACGTAGATATATCTTTGTAGATATAGATATAATATATATATGTATACAAATAGATATGTATTTATATATATATATATACAAATAGATGTACAGGAATCATCTAGTAAACCCAATAATAAATCATCCCCAAAATCACCATAAATGGGGGGTAACGATCATTCCCAGATGGTAGGTTTGCTATTGGGTTCCCACAATACGAGTACATGTTTAGTGGATGACCAACGATTTGGAGCGATTCCCTTTTTCGCAATCCAAAAAAAGGGCAATCAAACAGCGTGCCAAGAGCCCACAAATCCAACGGTCGTGTTACATTTTCTACAATGGCTAAATGGAAGGATAGGACTCCCTCAAGTGTCATGGATATCATGCCCACTCTGATCCCTTGCACACTGATCCACTATACGAAACAATCCCAATCTTCAGCACGGTGATGAACGCTCACCGTTGCTCTTGTCCTGCGCCCTGTGGGTGTATCAGCCATGTCCTTCTGCCAGGTGGAAAACACCTGAGACCAGGGCGGCACCTCGTAATACTCTTCGAGTTTCTTCCTTCCTTCCTCCACCTTTTCCTTCAGTGGCTGGTGACTCTCGAAGGACCCCCAGTAGCTCCAGCTGCGGGGTCCTAGCAGTCCTACCGGGTGTCCGAATCCTGCAGACTCAAACTCGAGTAACAGGTCTGTCTGATGTCGAGCTTGGAAGATGCGCTTTCCTTCGAAGTTTGGAAAGCGCATCATTTCACATTCAAAGGAAATTGTCACCTTTGCAATCTACCACCAGCTAAGTTTGGGGGACCAAATGGCATGAGCCCTTCCCAGTAGCAATCAGTGGCTTTGCCTTTGCAGTTTCCTGCTTCTCTTCAAGCTTCTTCTCCACCTGGTGATTTTTCAGGACAAGAAAACCGTCCAGTCTGTGGTCAACCAATACGGAATCACCATGGCAGTTGTTGTTTCTCCCATCAAAAAGGGACGGTCCCCCCGACTTCCTCCAAATCTTTACGATCAAAGTTCACTTGCCCGACACTGAAAGGCTGCTTGCTAGTTTTGAGACTTGCATCAAATCCCATTCTTCTTGAATCAATGCCTGTTTTTCAGTGTTTAAATAAACTCCTGGTTCTCGGTCTGGAGTACAATAACTCAGGAACCTGAAAAGTGTTCAAGTTAAATTTAAGGACTCCCCTGATTTAACCCCATCACTTGTTGGTTTCATCGTTCTGGGGTCGGATTCACGCGAATTTCTGGTTCCGCAGCATCATGGGAAGGATGGGAACACACCTGGTCCACATCTTCCTGGATGTCTTCTACCTGCATGCATGGTTGGTGGTCCATCGCAGTTTCGCAAGGGTGATAGGTCATGGAACCACCAACGAAAGTTGGAAAGTTGGAACATGGAGACAAAAGGGTGATGCACCCCACAAACTCTGTCTCAACAAAAAGCGTCGACACAGCACACATTGGAAACAACTTGGCATATATTTGGCATAAATACAGTACATTGGGTTAGTTTCTACTGTAGTAATTTAACATAACTATTGAAAATTGAAAATGGCCAGAGTAACAGTGAATTTTCCTATTAAAAATGGTGATTTTCCATAGTTATGTTCGTTTACCAGAAGGTTAAGCCAGTTGTGGGTGTCAGACGGATCCCAACTCCTAGAATCACGCGACACTCGCATTGTAGCAGCGGTATCCAGCAAGAAAAGGAGCTGCCTATCTCCAAAAATGGAAACCAATCAAAGGAAAAATCATGATAAACTACTCATGATTCATCATGGTTCATCATGGTTTCTACAATCAGGAAAAAATCATGGTTTATCATAACTTTATTTTTCCAAAGAGGCTTTCTAAGAAGGAACGAACAGCCATCGCGAGTAAGCATGCGCTTTTCGTCAGGGGGGCCATAAGACCTCCAAACTTAAGCTCTATGGGGAATTAACCTGGCAGAATCCCAGCAGTTGTGTTCGTTGTGAAATTGAAGTCTCGAGTCTTGAGATTCGTTCACCTAGACTGATCGGGACCAACAAAAAGTATTTCAGCCAGAGTCTGACTTGGATTAATTAATTTCCCTACATCAAATGGTCCTCAAGGATGCTTCTAGCGTCCGAGAGGTGGTGCGCTCAAAGCGACCAAGCGTCGTTGCATGATGTCAAAGCGGCGTTGTCCACAAAGCACTCCAAATACTATACTATACTAGACTAGACTAGACTAGACTATACTATAGTACACATGTCACATACCTACATAGATATGTATATATATATATAATTACAAATATACAGTTTATATATATATACATATATATATACATATATACATATATATATATACATACATATATATATATACATATATATATATATACATACATATACATATATACATATATATATATATACATATATATATATACACACATATATATATATATACACATATTTTGATTTAAGTATAGATATAGATATAAAAATGCCATTGTCCAAACACTGTATCTGGGCGCTAGGATTTCTCTACATCTCCCTGCAACACTTCACGGCACGGATCCACCTTGGACGACTTCTCTTTTTCCAAGGTGGATCCCACATTGGCTCCCAGCTTTCCAATGGCTGCGGCCAAATCGAAGCCCTGGATGGCTGTGGCGGCTGTGGCAAGCCGTCAGTTTGTTCGTTGCGAATGTTCTCACAATTCTTCGGGGAAAAAAACGAATGAAACCCGGAACGTACCAGAAGATGGTAGAAAAGCTTTTAAGCTCTTAGACCTGCCATAAACTTTGCAACAAACGTTGGAATAACTTTAAGATCTGTTGATGTTCATGCCATGTTCATCCCCAATGGATTACAATGTGTTCAAAGAAACAAGGGATTATTAATCCCGGATTATCTTTGGATGAATCATGGATTGTAATGGATTTCATGGAGGATTCAATACTTTGGAAGAAATCCTGCACCACCAAAAGGATGGTTGAAATCCTATGAATAATGGGATAAACCACCGTTCTCAACTGGTGCAGGATTTCGCAACCATCCACAGTATTGAATCCCCACCATCAGAGTCCCCGCGCCTTGGGCTTCGCCTTGGGCTCTGGCGCCTTGGGCTCCTCGCCCTTCTTCGTTGGCTCGGGGAGTTTGTAGTTCATCAACTCGTCCAACTGGCAGCAAGGGGTTTTAAAAATATATATCATATGTATATATATATATGTATATGTCATATAGAACGTGTATATATATATATATATATTTATAATACTATAATATACTATATATATATATACTATATATATATATGTATATCGATGTGGGAGTCAGCCAATGCCATAAGCCCACCAGTTGGGGATGTACAATTGGATTTACAAGAATATTCCATTCAGAAAAGAAAATAATTAGGAGTTTGAAGCGACACGCGTGGGGGTTCGGGAGGGATCCAATGGTTGCCAACAAATCTTCCACCGGACGTGTGCGAAAAAGACTGCAAATGCATTCTGCTTGTTGCAACTGGCCACAGGGGGCTACATCATTTCAACCTGGAAAACGATCCCAGATGCTAACAAAAACGATCCTCCGAGTGGGTAAAGTTGCTGACTCAATGAGGCCGCACAAGGCCGAAAACTGAAGGATTCCATGGACAAGTGGGCAAACCTCATTAGATTGTCTATGTCCAAGCCATCCCGAGTTTTGCCGGCGTTGCTTGTTTGGTCCCACTAGTGCTGAGATACCTTCTGGATGTGTGGCAATGCCTAGTTGTGGATGGCTACATGTCCATGTTTGCTGATACACCCCAAGCTTTCTGGGGTGGCGCCTTTCACCAAATGGCTCCTTTTGCGGACCGCAATTCCCATTTTGGTTTGTCTAACAACAGAGTACCCCAAAATTTCATGTTTCATTCATCATCATAGTTTCAAATGAAATTTCAATTTTCAGGTTATCCCCCAATTTTCAGACAAAGTCAAATATCATATTGTTGGTTCTATTTCCAATTATAAGGGTTGCTGACTAAATACCCATATTTGGGGTGCATTCCTCTTTTCATTACCTGGACAACTTGATTCTGAACAAAACTGCATCGTTAGCATAGTATACTAACCTATATCCCCATCTATATATATATATATGTATATAGATATATATATATATATATCACATTCATACCACTCACATTGTCAGACTGCTCGAGTTGCTTTGGCCCATCCCCTGCGTTGTGCATAGACGGCCATCTGGCAATTTGGTTTGAAACGGCCTGGGGTTCGGGTTGGTGCATGTGTTCAAAGACACAAAGATCAAGGTGTTAACCTACCCTAACCTTCTGAACCTGTGAATTGTGCGGGTTTTGAGGCTAAAACTTCCCATCCAAACCCAGATGTTCAGCACGCGAATTTTCCAGGGCACATCTTTCTTTCGCTGTGCCATTTCCATCTCCAAGTCGAAGTCTTAGGGCGGCAGTGGTCATATGGAAAGACATCACCATTTTTGATTGGAAAATTATTGGGAAATGAAGTAGAATCATCAAATATAGCCTATATAGCTGGTTAGGAATTATGGTTACAATCCATTTAGGTTGGAAACAAATTGAGAGGCTCCCCAAAAAACTCGGATGGTTTGCCTGGTTTGGGCTTGCCAGAAGTGACCTAGTCCCTTGATTTTTGTTACCACGCCCGTTTGCGAGAAATTCAAATCGGAACCCAAAACAAAGCCACAGGTACTTGAAGGGCCAATTTAAGGTGGCTGTGGTTTCGTGCTATCGATCAATGCGTATTGAGGATATATATTATGTATACATGTATGTCTATATATATATATATACACACATAGAATGTGGATATATCTAAACATGTTTTTTTGGGGGTGTGTCTGAAAATGGTGATTTAACCCGTTTTGAAAGCTAATTTGGTTAACTCTAAGAAGCAGAAATCGATCAAACACTGGGTGGAAGTAGCCCAGTGACTCACATTGTCGGACCCCTAGCTCCATATCACAGACAGTCAACCCCCATGGCCCCCAAAATGAACAAATTCGATGTTAAAGCGATGCTTCTTTGGGGGGGAAATATGGGGAAGGGATTATTCTTGGTGGGCAGGACCCCCGTTGACGGTTAACACATCCATCGCCATGTTTGAGCCTATGTGTGGCTACGTGGCTACCCTGGAGCTATTTGATGGCTGGTAATTTTGGCCCTCAGAGCAATTTCCCCTGTTAAAATGGCAACTAGCAGACACAAACCCGCCCGCGCAACCCCAATGACTGCTACTGCAATGATTAGCGCCACTCACACCCAACAAGCATCAATTTCCAGCTGTTTTGTGGGGCGAAGTCTCAATATTTCTTAGTCAATATCCGATTGTGATGGGAACATCGGAATATGTGCTGCTTTCTCTTTGTTGGTTGGAATCTCCCATCGGCACATCTTCGGCAGACCATAGATGTTTAGCCCAGTGCAGCTGAGGTGCCTGTGATGTTCATGGCATGCTGCGGGTCTCTCCAGAACTTGTTCTTAAAGACCTCAAACGCTGAAAGATGTCTCTGGTCATCTCAAAGATGTCTCAAAGATGTCCTAATAAAGTAGAAAACGATGATGTCCCTCTTGAAGATTGGGCTTTCCAAGGAACGGCACTGGGTGGGTTGATGAAATTCATGAAATTCTGTAGCTGCCCCTCTGGTCATCCAACGTGCCTTGAAAATCCACCCAACAAGTTCATGACTTGTTGTTGATGGGGGTTCCCAGCTATCCACGTTATCTGGACTATATAGATTACCACGGCGTGCCCATTCGATAAGAATTGATTGAGCGTTCTTTTTATTCTATGAGTGGAACCTGAAAGTGAGCCAGCAGAGGAGTATCCCAGGAACCATACATTTACAGTACATAGGCCCTCGTCAACCCAAGCAGCCCCTCAGCCAAGTCGCATACAACATGCCTCAGCTGGGGTATTCCGATCCAACAGCTCTTGGGAAAACCCCCCAGAGTTGATGGTTATCATCATTTTCCCTATCAAATAGCCATCATTTAGGGTATCCCCATTTTCAGACGCACCCAGTTACAGCGCCTGGGTATTGGTGGGAATCGGTAAGTGCTTGCCAGTGGCAACGACTGGTTGGCGGGATCTATTCTTTTTCCATCCTCATTTGGTATCATCAGCGTTCATCAGTCCCAACTTGTTTGACCTTTTTAGCCCCAAAACTGGAATCTTCACCAGCAAAATCGTCTTCCAAAACTTCCGAATTCTGCGTGAGGTCGGTTCAAGGCTGGTTTTCAGGGATAAGGACCCCTGTTGAAACCACCGACCGCATGAAATGATTCAAGCCGCCGATCGCCGGTGGTAATCTGTTTGCAACATTTTAGCAACCCCAAAAAATAGGTACAAAAGTGTAAAGTCCTAATGAATACTGGGGTTGCTATGATCAAAGGGGGTTTAACCACTTGCTAACCACTAAGTTGGCAGCAGGCTCCACACTCACTGAAAATCATGCCAAGGTACCCTGCGAATCTTGACTCCCAATTGGGTTGGGGTCGAAAATTGGTAACTGTCGAAAATTGGGGATGATGTATTGCGGAAAATGACCAAACACTGTTCTTTTTCAAGGGAATTTTTGACTCATCCCCACTTCGAACCGAGAATCCCGTGTCAGGATTATTCTCGCACTTGGAGAACATTTCCTCAGTGTGGATTGGGTATGGGAAAGAACCATTCATAGGTGAATCCTCAAACTAAATGGGTTATTCTCCATTGCTATGTTGTATTGATATATTCTAGAGGGTAAATTGGTTGAGAAAATCATGTGCCCCATTAAAATGACCACAAACTGGTGTATCCCATTTTCAGACACATACATGTGTGAGCTTGATGGCATCTTGCCAGAACCTTTGTCCGCGGACTTGCGAATCAGATCAGGTCAGCCAATCTCGGCATGGTGTTTTTTTCCCTCGCAACCCCAAGTGAGTACAAAAAAAATGTTTGAAAAAAATTAGTAGTGTTCAAAGCCCTCTGTCGTTTTAATATATTGGTTGGTTTAGAACGGGATTCCCAGTTCATGGATTATGATAACCCCTGGAAAATAAATTGGACGGCTAATCCCCAACAGGGATGGCTTATCCCCACCTTTCAAATAAGCAACAATATGATATCTGGGTTTGTCTAGAAATGGGGTATACCGGTATACCCCTAAACGACTACAGTATTTCAATGGTCAAAGTGATGTTAAGCGGTGGATTTGAGTGTGCCGTATGTCGCGACAACCCAATCAAGAGCCCACACGAAAGTCTGGGATCAAAACCCAACAGCAAGCAATCCACAAAGTAGGCAAAAATATGCTGTACTTCTTTGAAGATGACTCGGTTTTGAGAGATGCTCCCAACCTGACCTGGGGGGATATCGAAACACTCAACCGGGCATTCCTTTGTGTAGAACAAATCCAATGGTGTCAATCGAGATCAATGGCCTGGTCATCCCACATCATCCCAATCTCAAGGGAATTCTCAGTGGCGCCATGGATCTAGCACGTTCAACTGCTTCATGCCCTCGACGTGCATGTGCCTAGGAAAGCGATTGGTATCCCAACAGCCCGGGAAAGAAACAGCTGACTCACCCGGTGTTGCCATGCCACTCAGGTTGAGAGAAATGCGAGAAATTGTCCCAAACTCAGGATAGATCTTAAAGTGATGTGATCTTTCGGCAACTTGGAAAGACCAACCAAACGGAGATCCCTTTCCGAAATCATGACAAGAGATTTCATAAAGAGATCTTCCCAAGATATATTGCATGGAGATCTGATATACATGGACATGTAAAAAGATGCATTATCCCGGCAAGAGACACCAAACAGTGTAGGGGTGTGAGCATAATGTATGATAATGTATGATAATGTTGAGGATAAGGATGAGGATGAGGATGCTGAGGGAGGAGAGGAGGAGGAGGAGGATAATGTTGCGGACTATGATGTGGAGGATGATGTTGAGGATGATGAGGTGCAGGATGATGATTTTGAGGGTGAGGAGGTGGATGATAATGCGGAAGATGAAGCGAAGGATGCTAAGGTGGAGCATGATGATGATGTTGGGTGAAAATGTTGAGGATGATGATGAAAAGGATGATAATGTTGACGAAGATGGGGTGGAGGATGATGATGTTGCGGAAGATGAGGTGGAGGATGATGATGTTGAGGATGATGATGCCAAGGGGAGGACGATGACGATGTTGAGAATGATGATGTTGGGGAGCAGGAAGATGATGATGTTGAGGAGGACCGATCCCAAGACCGGGGTGCAGACTTTGTGCGAGCCTGCGCAGTCGAAAAAATGCACTTGGACATGAGACAAGAGCCACTTTCTGCGAGAATTTACAGGTAAAATGCCGCGGCCAAAGATCGGGGTTCAGACTTTGCGCGATCCTGCGCAGTCAAAATGCACGTGGACATTCGACAAGAGCCATTTTATGCGAGAATTTGCAGGTAAAATGCCGCGGACCAGACGGAGCACCCTGATCAAGCACCGGCCTTTACTACTACCGTAAGAATCCCTCAGTGTGGACACACTGTTTGGGGAATTAGAACGATGTTCAAGACAGTGTAAGAAAAGTCTTGGTAGAAATCCAGAAAGGCCCAATATGTATAATATATATATATAAAGGTATACATACATATGTATACATACATGTGTATACATACATAATACATATGTATATGTGAATATACATAGGTAGGATGATCTATTCTATTGAATTTTATAGGGATCTTGTGGTCAGAGATCTAAGCTAGAGATCCCATGAAGAGACCTTAAAGGGTCTTTTCAAGCGGCATTAGACAAGATCTTAAAGAGATCGTACAGAGACGCAGATGTCCCTTACAAACCGCAAAAGAGGAACCACTAGAAATATCTTAGCAAGAGTGATCAACGAGATCTTGCAAGTACTTTGTACGGAGATCTTCTTAAGAATTTAAGAGACCTCCTACTGTAAGCAGATTTTGAACTTGGACAAATCATACAATTACTGAGGGATCTTGCAAAGAGTCCTCTTCAAGAAATCTCGTGGAAAAATTCTCAAGGATCGTGGAGAACGTTTCTGGACTGAAAGCCATGTGGTAACAGCATCAACCATAGCTTTTGAACAAAGAGAATTTGACGAGCTTTGAGGAAGTCAGCAAAAATTGGAATTATGACCTCAAATCTGCTTTAAAAAATCTATCCTTCAAGCCAAAACACAGAGTTTGCGGCTTCTTGTCTGCAGACATAGACAGGGCATAAAGACAGTCAGTCTGATTGGTGCTGACAACCAATCCCGAGACTAGTTAGTATACTAGTCAACTTGGTAAATGATCCCCAGGATGAAAAAAATCCAAACCTCCAACACGTGAGACGAGAAGAAAAAAACCTCCTGTTCGCCTTGAGATTTGGACGACCGGGCACCATGATTAAAAGTCCAAGGCGCTCCTTGAATCCTGTGGGGATCTTTTTCCCAAAGATGTTAATGAAGGTTTCCTGCAGGAGCATTCAGGGGCATCCAAGGGCACTGTGTGGAGCCCCAAAAACGGTGGAATTGCTGGAGATTTTCAGGTAGACTTCATGGCTTTCTGGCTTTTTGTTGGATATCTTTTTGAAGGAGTCTGGCAATACGGCTCAGGTACGTGGTTCTGCATCCCTGTCGGTGTGCGGGTGTCTGTGTGTATGTGTGAGATTTGTCTCCAGCAAGGCACATGTTGGTTGAATTCGGCTTGTTCTTGCCCACTCTCGCCCCACCCATCTCGTTTACCAACGGTTGCCACTGGACCGACAAAGCTGTTTGCGCTCCGTACTATACCATCCAATTTCGGGCAATTCATGAAGGCAAGATAAATCCAACATACCCTGAGAGGATACCCCAAGTGCAAAAGGGTCCATATTGGAAATCCAAAGAAATTCGCTCATCTCAGGGAGGATGCTTGGGGATGCTCTCCCAAGTGGGCTTGTTTGAAAATAGACTGCCTCAATTCATCCAATGATAAATCATCATTCTTTTCATTGAAATTGCAATTTTGGGGGGTAATACCTGTATATCCCATGTTAAGACAGACCCAAGTGTGTCAACTGGTGGTCTGGATTTCTGTGGATCCCAAACCCAATTTATGGTCAACGTCGGATTGTGAAACTTCACGATCGGATTGTGAAACTCCCCGGTCGGATTGTGCAACTTGGATTGTGAAACTTGGCAGTCGGATTGTGAAA
>BGPT01001200.1:24885-39416 GCA_003297045.1 Symbiodinium sp. clade C Y103 | reverse complement strand
ACAAGCACAGTTGCGCAATCCTAGTTGCGCAATCTGACGGCGAAGTTGCGCAAGCGTAGTTGCGCAATCCGGAGAAGTTTCGGAATCTGACTTTATTCCCAATTTATTGGCATCCCACAATCCCCTCATCGACAAACATCGTCGACCCATGGCCTCCTTCTTAAATTGTGTGTTTGCCAGGTTCACTTGGTTCATTCCCTGGCATCGAAAGTTGGTGGTGCCCCTCCCAGTGGTTGTGGGAGTGGAGTGCTCAAAAAGAAAAGTGAACCGTTGTCCCAATTGCGGTAGTTCTTTTCATCTTTCAGGTCACACCTACAAATCAAGTCCAATCCAACCATTGCGTGACCGTCACTTGCTGCCATGGTAGTGGTATGGCATAATGCCCCATCCTTCCCATTCTTGGTGGCTGCAATCTTCGAACTAAAAAGAAATGTCCGTCCAGACCCAGGTCTCTTGTTGACCCCAGAAACCAAGCTGTAGAGCTGGGTTTATAACCGCATCCAATTGTAGCTTAGCCCTCGGTCAGTCAAACAACTGTGAACTGCGATAAAATTGTTGGTTCAGTACACAAATCCAGTTTGCATCTGTTGACCCTCAAAGTACCACTATTCTAGATTGTTTGAGTTTAACCCCTGCAAAAGGGAGAGAAAAGCAATTTACATCAAGCCACCACTAGCGATTTTGGCAGGTATCGATATCGTAAGCCTTAAGTCACAATGACAGAAAAAAAATAGCCCATATATTGTTTCTACGCAGTAGGACTTTACCTTTACTAGATATCTTTTGGACGTATTTTAATAGTAAGTCTTTCTAAGCTAAAAGATAGTAGAATCATCGTTTTACTTAGTATACTCAGTAAGCTGAACTCTTAGTAAGTCATTTGACCTTACTGAGTTGCCTTCCCCCAATGGAAACATCTGATGGGTGCCTCAAGGCAGGAGCTGGTAGGTCCCAGCCCCGCATAGGCCATGTCTCCAGCGTTGCGATTCAGCACTTGGATCACCACAGGGTAGGCAACTGGCCACGACTGGTAGGGAAATTTGGGTGGAATTTTGGGAAGAAGAACGGCGATGTATAAAGATTTATATGGGGATATATTGTGATATATTGGCGATTTAGGATTTTATGTTGGACTTATTCGGTTTTGTGGAGATTTATATGTGTATCTGTTGGGATTTATGGCGATTGAGGGGAATTTATCCAGTCGGAAAACATGGAAGATAGAAAACTCGAACTCCAGCCATCAGATATTGCAGGCAAAGACCAGATTTGGCGGGAAAGAACATCAAGATTCAGGCAACATTCCTCCGGAAAACAGACCTAATGATGGCAGATGGTAGAAAGTTTGGAATGAATGGAATGATTTTGTGTCTTGTGACTGTGGGTAAGGCCCACAGGCCCGCAGACTCCAGCCATATTTTGTAGTCAACCATGCTGACCGACACCGAAGTCAGGAAGGAAATCCGGATTCCAAATGCAGTGAACGAATAGACAATTTTGGATGGAATTTGGGTCCCCTCAAAGCCGCACCCAAGCAGTAGCAAAAATCACATAGAAAGAGGAGACACTTTGAGTGGAAACTTGGCGGCCGAAAGTGCTCAGCGAACAAGGGAACCGCTGATGAACATGCCAACACTCCAACTTGCGAGATACTCCACCAACGAGGCAGCCCCACCAACCAGTAGGGTTTGCTCCGCAGAAGGGTTGAAAATAGTTCAACAGTTTTGGGGTTCGACCGAGAAGGACAGAGTGTTACAGTAAGTTGTGTTGTCGATTGAATCAGTTTGGATGCCTCATTTCAGTTGTCAAATCTCCATGCCCTGTGTTTCAAATCACCATTGCCGATTGTACCTACAATTTTTGTCTGTTGACATAGTGTTTCTTCTGTTGATCGCATACACATTTTTCTTTGCTTGACTGACGTTTCTCTGTTGTTGGGTGTTGTCCCTGGGATTATCAAACTACCAAGAACCCATGTGCGATCCTTCATTTGATTCTGAGTCGAAAAAGGGCACCAATGCACCAACCGAAATTGCTCATGATCATACTTTTCAAATACTAAACCATCCATTTTGCTGTGTCAACGATATTGAACTACAACAAAAACACTAGATGATTCTAGCAAGTCACAAATCCCAAACCAGATTTTTCTTGGACCAATGTTGGGTCAATCATTTCAACCCTTGGCCCGTCACAAGCCTCGCCTTTGAGCCCCTTGGTGGCGCCCACCACGTCCACAGAACACACGTCACTGGGGACGCACTGGGCAGTGTACTGGTAGCTCTTCCAGTCCCTGGGCATCTTTGCTTGGATGTGCATCAAAGGGAATCGGATCCATATATGGTTTACAACCTTTCTATGTCCATATATATATACATCCATAGGTATAGATATATCCTTAAAAATACATATGTATATATATAACTTTTAACTTATCTAAATACCTGGGATATATATATATATATATTATATATTATATATATTTTATATATTATATATATATTATATTTTATATATTATATATTATATATATATATACATGCTATGGTTATTACCCACTTACGATGCCTCAGCTGCACCCCCAAGTGCAAGACGTGGATATTTCATTGAGGAATTGGAGGGAAATGATAGACTGAACATGTTCCCTTGAAGCAAATCTGGGATGCAACCAGCACGCATGGTGTTTGAAGCAACCAAAGAGGTGGCTTAACCCAGATGGTTTTGGGTGGATTTGGGTATTCTTGCAGCCAAATGATCCAAAATCTGGAAATCTGATGCTGTTTGCCAGCAACCATGATATGACTGATGTCGCCAAAACAAAACTCCACACCCTCTGGCCGTGTATGTTGGGGGCGCAACTGCCTCGCCATGAGCCCAGCAGCTTGTTGGCAAAGCTGTAGAGGTAGCTGCACTCCGAGTCACCCTTTTTCGCAATGGATTCCTCAAGAGTCACGTTTTGGTGTGTAATACATGTGTACTCTGAAGGTGCTCACAAGCAGAGTTCATGCATTGCCTAGGGTTTGGTAAAGGTCCCGGGAAATGGAAGGTTTGAACATCACTTGAAAAAGTTTCGGTTGGCGATGAAATATCCCCAATATTTCAGTGATGTTCAAGTAGGACATGTGCCAACCCCTATGAGACCCTTCACAAGAATAGAGTCCATAGATGCAGCACGGATAGGATGTTTGAGAGTCGAGTAGTGGACATGGCGACGGATGATGAACCGTTTGCAAAAAAATGGATGCATAAGGCAGGCTTTGATTGAATATGGGGATTTCTTGGAAATGGGAGATCCCCAAAAGCATAGGTTTCAATACCAAAATGGTCTAATGACTAGGATGATTTGGGGGTACCCCCATTTTAGGAAACCTCCATATCCTTTCCAGACATCAGACCCAACAAGTCCCAAAATTCTCCATCCACCTCTTTCAAACCAAATCCCTCCAAGCAAATGAAAAGAAAAGCAAACGCGTTTCAGGCTCGACCATCCAACACGCCGTTGTGTTTCTTCTGCGGCAAATATCTTTTCCCACCAAACTCAACCAGCCAAAGCTTTTTCACGCCAGCGGCTGGGCCGAGTGGCGATGGGCCCTGTAGCTTTGCACTTGCTCTCCCCAACGTACTGCGCTCGGATGCTCTCCTGGAAGGCTTGGGATACCGCTGGACCAGAGACTGCCCATGTTTAGGACCTGTAGGACCTGAAACCATGGGCCATACCCGCACAGTGGAAAGAGGTGGGTTTGGGACAGGAATGTAGATATTGACGAGACTGGTCATGAAAAAATGGAGGGACTTCTCTATTTTCATCGACCAAACAGTAGTACATATGCAGAAGGACATGAAAGGTGTCGATGGTACCGAACACTGATTTATCCAAAAGGATCAAAGTGGGCAAGGTATGATATCATTAGAATGAACACCTGCAAAGTAATACTGTGAACCATTCATGAAAGTAGCAACGAGATTCGCGTTTTAACTACCGTGTGTTTTTTGGCAACTTGACGCTTGGAAACCCTGATTTGATCCGCATGTAAGCCCCTTCCAGTCAAGATGTGACACTGCCCATTCAGAAAACTAAAAATGGCACATCTGCCAAGTGATGATTCTTGTCACTCAAGTTGAAGAGAATGGTATTAATAGTATAAGTTAGGTACATTACAAACTGTTTCTGCTGAAATTGAGGATGGTTTATTATCTTTACCACATTGGCTACATTCAAAATTGTGTTCATCGAAACCTCCCATCAACGAAGAGGATCATTGAAACGGCGTTCACCACTTTTTTGTCAAAGCGACGGATGGATATTCCAAATGGAAGAGGCCCCGAAATGGTTCCATTGGCTTTCTCCAATCAGAAGGTTTAAAACGTACTCAGAAATCACTACGACTGATGTTTACCCCCGACGTACTAGCTGCCTATCTGTACTTTAAGGCAAATAGAATGGGTCCTTCGCCATCAGGGATAATGTGGAAAATCAAACATTAATCATCCGTTTGCTTGTGTTGTGCATGTGTTATGCATATGTATGTGCATATGTATCTGTACATGTGTGCGTTAGTACGTATGTGTATATATATATATATACATTGTATATATATATATATATAGTGTGTGTGTATGTATATATATATATATGTATTATCTCTATAACCGAATTAAGATTGGTTTGTATACCCCAAAAACAGTGGGAGTGGGTCTGGTTTACGTTCTTTTGTGTTCCAGTTTCTCCGTACCCTTCTACAATCAAACATGATTTGCTGGCAATTCCTTTATTCAGCAGGAAAACATCTATATAACAAATACATAATCTTACATAGTTTGTCTTATCTTGTCTATCTTTTCTAATCTTGTCTTATTTTATCTCGTCTCATCTATGTAATCATGTATAAATAATTCTGAAAAAGGTACCGAAGGTACCCACTTCAAAAGATGTGATGATCACCCCCAGTTGTCCACTAACCATCATCCTCCTGGTCACCATTGAACATGTTCAGGTTGATCTGAGGCGCCACAAAAAATGCCAAGTGCGTTTCAAGCGGGGGCAAGGAAAAATATCTGAAAATGGCAGTCAAGCATCCTAGTTACCCTAGTTGTTTGATGTTTTTGGGATGATATTTGTGACCAATCAGCAAGTTGTTCATGAGATGCACAGGATCACGACTTTAATAATCTCCTAGAAATGATACAAGGACATGGGTATATACCCTAGAAATGATACAAGGACATGGGTTACATACCCAAATTAATGACCATGTGTTGATTTCTGAGATCATTCCAGTGACATCCAGTGATGGAGTTGGCACAGAAATATGGGCTACAGCAATGGCCCGAAGCTACTGAGAAGTTCACGGTCGCCCACATAAGGTCATTGCCTATCACTATTGACATTGAATACCGGACATGGCTCCAAATTAAGACCTAAATTCATGGCTAAGAAACGAAATCCGAAATTGGATATTGAGCGGCATGTATGATCCTTTTCTCACCAAATTGGTGATCCCAGAAATTCGATGCTTCGATACCCCACATTCGACCAGATGGTGTCTATTTGTGTTTATATGTTTGTCATATTCTATACATTATCGTACCCATTGCTTACTCCTCTCTACTCCACTGATTTCTCCGTTTTTCTATTCTAACTCAGGGGACATGGGGCTAGTGGTCTTGGACCGCCACATCGATATCGGTCAAGTCATCTGGCATCAAAAAAAATAGACGGCAAATGTCTGCAAAATGACACTAGAAATCACTGTGTGTGATTCCCATACCTATTTTGACCAAGGTTTTTGTACTTAAAACTGATGGTCAAATGGTTGTGTACCCAATATGTTCTATTCCCCCATGCTTGCTGGCTTTAATCTGCATGGTTGATGCCTAAATGGGTCTTTCTGAAAACAGGCTTCTCCGAGTCCAGTGCTTTATCATCGTTTTCCTTATCAAAATGAGTTGCAAATTGCCATAAATTGGTTACCATCTGGTTATGACTAACAGTTCGCCATGGAAAATCCCCATCAAGAATGGAGGTTTCTAGCTAGGAAAATCATCCAAAATTAGCCAGCTATTCCATGGCTATGTTAAATGACCAGAGGGTACACATATGGAATATCACCATTTTTTATGGGAAAATCAACTATAAATGGCCATTTTCAATAGCTATGTTAGTCATAACCAGAGGGCAATAAATACCCCAGTCTCCGTTCGACAAGCCCATTTTCTGTCGACTCGGCTCCGCCTTGCTGGCGATCTCGCTGGCGTAGTGCCGGGCGTCTCCACAACACTCCTGGGAGCGCGGGTTCACCCGGGGGCATTGAAGACTTGGAGGACCTTAGAGGATCTGAAGAGGATGCAAAATTGTAAAATCCATCTAATCTTAGATTTGCCACTTATTCTAAAGTCCATTTAATGAAAATTCATGAAAATCTCAAAAATCTGGAGAGGTCAGAGTACATCCATCTATTGTTGGATCTGAATCAAGCCATTGTTGGGACGATTTCCCTTACAATTCCAATCAATTTACGTTCAAGTCGTTGCGAGCTCGCTATAGTATGATACAAATAAGAAGGTGGACTTAATCAGAAAAAGGGATAGAACATACATTATAATTATCTTTGCTGGAGAAATCCAATGGAAGCAACAGCCAATGCGAGAGTTCTTTGCTTGACAAAGACCTACAATCACAAATATGAAGAGCAGTGAGAAAGGCTGGGGAATGTGGTGAACATTCCAACACTCCGAGGAAAAACACCTCAACAGATGAGTTGCCATGGAAAATCGCTGCAAAGACGTCAGAGGTCGCGTCAAGCCACAACAAATATGGAAGGGCAACTGGTTCATCTCCATTGGTTTCTGTTATTTTCTGTTCATATTTCCGATGTCCTTCAGGTTATGCTGGTAGTACATCCAACAGATGTACCAACTGAATGAATGGCTGGAACCCAGAAAGTGGCGAGAACGCTACCAGAAAACAATCTTCCATATCTTTTGTTCAGCATCCTCAGACATTCTCCCCATGCGGTGATTAAAGCAGCCACCTGAACCAGTCTGCTCTATCCTCCGGTCAACTCTTCCATGTCTTCCACAGCACATGCCAATTGCTACCCAGCGGCCAACAAAAGCTTGAGATCGCCATAGGCAGGGTTCAGGACCCTGAATGGCTAAATTTGTCGCATTGTCGCATTGAACAGGGGGCAAATCCGCGACTCAAATGTAAATGGCATAGGTCTCATGGGATCCTCAACATAAAAATCACTGGTGCCCATGTCATTTCCGGCTTTGACTGAGACCCCAGCTGCAGCAAGACAGTGTATGTGCCGATCTGTGCGCGAAAAGAACGGCAAGATTTGCAAAGCCACGAGCTTCCGGGAACTGAGGTGGATGTACTCAGTTCTTTGGGTCCTTTAGAGATGATATATCACACACAATACATATGTGTGTAAATTACACATGCATGTATTCAGGATTGTATTTCATGTATACAAAATACTAGGGTATGTAGTGAGATAGGTCTGTCTGAGAATAGGGATATGCACCTATAGACTATAGAATGGTAGATTCAATGGGGAAAATGGGAGAATTTGCCCTGCCATCAAATTTTGGGGTACATACCCTATTTTCAGGCAAACCCATATATTAGACTTGTTGGGTCATCGAAGGAGTATGTGAGAGTCGGTCCCCAACATGGGAATTCACTCTCGGTTTCTGTTGATTTGGGGAACATAACCGGAAATTATAGCAACTCCAAAAAGAAAGAAAAGCGACATCCTACACAGACAGTAACTAGATTAAATTTCTACAGTATCTTTTATGGGGGTACTATAGAAGTTCTACAGCCTTCCCCATACACATCTCCAGACGTTCCAAATGGGTAAACCCTGGAGAAAACAAAAAAAAAGACTACTACTGACTACTGAAAAAAAGAACACACATAAGCTTCAGGATGGCCAGGATTCAAAATGCCTTTTCCAGTATTTGTAGAAAACTTTTTGCAGATCTTGTCCCATTCCAAAAGATCCCGCCTTCCCGCCACCTGTGAGGTTGCCAGCACCTGCCACCACCTGGATTTTTTGCACGTGCCGCTGTCTTGAACAGGCCATCATCTTTTGGGGGGATTAATCATGAAACATTGGAAATATTGTTTGCAAAACTAATTGGTTGATGTTTTGTGCCATGAGAAATGAAGTGTTTTTGGATCAAGTGGGGGTAAGTCAGTTGGAGGGGATGAAATGGACGAGGTGATGAAAAGACAAGATTGGATTGGATAGAGCAACTTGGGCCGTGGCACCCATGAAATAGGACTTTCCTTGCAACTTGAACAGGGGTATATACATCAACCGCATCCCAGCGAAAATATAATGGTTGACAGGGTCGTAAGTGGCGTGGGGCTGCCCCACGTAGCACCCATCAACATGGTTATATATCTTTGGAAATGAATTCCACTGGGCCAACCAATATCTTAGAGAAATCAAGTGGTAGTCACCCTGAATGGTCTTCAAATCTGATACAGTATGGAATTGGTTGCCAATGGGTGGCAAAAGGCATCTTAAGGCTCAAAAGTGTCGCGGGGCCTAGATTTTGACCCAGACCCATTTGACCACTAGCAGGTTTATCCAAGACCTCCGGGATCCAAACAGGCAAAATGATTTTCTCAACCATCAAATTTAGGCTATTGGTCAATGCCTCTATGTAATACATGAACATCCATGCCTTCTGGTAATCAAACATGGCAATGGGAAATTCCCCATCCAAAATCTAGTTCGATGATTTTCCCAGCTCCAACCCTCCATGGCTAGTTTGGGGATTTCCGAGCGGGTGGTCATGTTTGATGACACCGGAGGGCAATCCTATCAACATCCCATTACATGTCAACTATCATGTGGTTAGGAAACTCTTGGTAGCTCCTTTGCTCTCCATTTTTTCAGGGAATCTGGATAGCCTGAGCTCAGTTGACAGCTCCCTCCTAAGCACTTGATAATCCATTACATCTCTATAAAAATCCCCTTTTGTGGGTGAATCCACCATTTTTCACTCTGAAAAGCAGCCCGGGAGCCCAGTCCCCAGCGCCCCTGCTGCGACACCCGACGTCGCCGCCCACATCGACGGCCGCGCGATAGTAGGCCGACGCCTAGGGATGGTCATCCCAGTTTGCTAAGTCGGTTTGTAAGTAGGCTATCTATTAGGTTTTATGGTAGATATCTTAGATCCGATTTGTAGGTTAACTCGGGTTGATGGTAGATATATCAAATATCACATATCGAACGAGTTGGATGGGTTGGATTTAACTCACTTCCATCTGGTGGGCACCGCCTTGCAGGTACCATTCCACTTCACAAACCCCGCAGTTTACTCATATCCCTGTATTGGCTCAACAGAAAAATCTACAGGAAACCCTGATATTTGGAAGTAAAGGCCAAGGTTTACTGTAGATGTTCCCGTAAACAATTTCATTCATTATAGTAGTGATATTGGGGTCTCATTCTCACAGCATCTTGCCACTTTTTGCGGGTAATCCCCCCTGCTCGATAAACAAGATTTATTCATCAAGGGTTGTGCAACAGTGTTTAATCAATATCCATAGCTTACACTCCGGTTGTACCCCCGTTAAGGGAACTGCCAACCAAAAACGATACTTCTATGACCTCATCCGATTGAGCTGGCCATTGTTGTGGCATATCCCAGTTCGTCATATCATAATGTCTATCATGTTTCTGTAGCGCATGGTTGGCGCGACTTGATCCAAGCAACTTGTTGAAGCAAATCACCAGTACCCAATCCAGATGCCCATAAAACTCACCACCTTCGATGCGCTGGATGCACTCACTGGGCCCACGGGCAGAAGTCAGCAAAGCTAAGAGCAACACCTGAACCACTTGGCGCCGCTGTGCCAGAAATGACCAAAAATCATTCATGTCCCTCCAATCATAAACAGCCCCTCAACAAACCCTGGTAGTGTATGTGGTGGTCAATCTTGGATACCCTGCACTAAATCATTTTTTGGCCTAGCGGTCAGTAAACAAATCCAATTTAGAGCAAAGTTACGAGTTACTCCAAATTATCCAAGACACACTCGAAGTTTGGCCCATTTCTTGGTGGATCAAAACCCCCCTGGCGCATCCCCGGACTGAACTCTGGGACGCCCCAACGAGGCGCACCATGGCGGGCCGCCGGTCCCCGTGATCGCCCCAAAAAACGTCGCCCGATTGAGGCACTGACGACGCGACCACTTTTTGGTGGAAAAATGATGGGCAAACCAATGGGCATTTTGCAGGGTTTCTCCAGTTACGTTTGTTGATATATAACCCCTTCCAACTAGTTCGATATATCCACATTATACACCATAAATCCGACAGGTAGGCAAGTTATAAAGCAACTTAGCTACGGGGGATGCACGATTTTTGGACAAACCTGGGATGGGAGTTCACACCTTCAATACCACGGTGACGATGTTGCTTTATCCCCAAAGCATACGTCAGAATGGGAAGGGCGTAATAACTTTAACCCTAATCACACGGTCATATATTCCATCAACCCTCATGTGAAACCATGCCGTTGTGTGGTCCATTGTCCATACAAAAAGAAACATCGCAAACTGGCGATCGTAACTCAATGGGAGATATTCCATGGCTATGTTAAATTGCCAGAAGGGTACGGTATCATCCCCAGTTTTTGTTGGCTAAATTCCATTAGATCCCATTAAATATCACTTCTGGTATGAAATTAGGAATCATCCGGCGAGGTTCCTGGTGGTCACCAACCCCTGAGGTCTTGTACAGGAATCGATCTGGGGCAAGCTGAATGCAACCTCAGCAAAGAAAACAGAAGAAAACTCAGATCAAGTATCAAGGCTCTCCGTTTCAATTTTGTTCACTTCCAAAATGTCAAAAACGGCTCAAAATGTTGGGAAAACCTCAAATAAACTCATGTTTGATTGTTTGATAATCATTTTAGTCACGAAAATGGCCATGAATTCCAAAAAGAGGTCTCATCCTTCCGACAAACCCTTTTGTCATATCGTTGATCCCGAGGCTTCTGCTCTGGCCTGACCTGCTTGAAATGGACACGTTGTCATGTATAGTGACCCTCAGAGAGATGTTGCAGTTGTTTCTGGATGGGATTGTACCTTTTCATCTTTTTGGGAGTCGTTTTTGGGTGCTTGGCTCAAAACAATTGACCCGAAAGTTGGGCGGTCTTACTGGAAATCAAAATTTCAAACACGATGTGGATTTGCTCGCAAGGCTGGAGCCCTTGGAGTTCCGGTCTCAATATCCTGGTTTTCTGTCCAGAAGGAAGTATACTTCAAAATTGCAGCTCAGTCGTGACAAGGATGAGAACTGACTGGACTTGGGAGGTGCCGTTTTTTGTCACAAACCCAGTTCGGCCACAATCAAGTCCGTCTGTGGGAGCTATGTCGCTCCGCGCCGGGTGACGTGGTTGCCAAGGCAGTTGCGTAGATCCTGGCAAGGGAAGATCATCCTACTATAAATGTGTAAAAATATCTATATACTAGTATGTCGCTCTAACGCGTTTTCTGTAGAGCCTCCTGTATAACCTTAAGGGTGTTCCCGTATAGCCTTAAAGGTGTTCCCGTATACCCTGAAAGGGGGCGGAGTATACGAAAGGGGGTTTCCCTTATGCTTAAGAGGGTTCCGGTATACCCGTAAGGGGGTTCCAGTGTACACTTAAAGGCTCCCCGTATGCACTTGAAGGGAATTCCCGTGTGGGGATCCTATTTCAAAACCTCAAGCCGAAGACTGAGCCAGTTGCTCAGCCTCTCTTCCCAATCCACAAGGATGCAGCCAGAATGGTCGAGGTATTTTTTCTCGGCAGCTCTCATCGAGTCTTCGGTCGCCCGAGTCCTTGGCTGCCTTCTGCGCCTTCCAACTCCCTCTCGTACCAATCCCCCTGGTCACCTCCAGGGGATTGGCAGTCTGAGGAGACCGGCAGCACCTCCACCTGCATGGAGAGAAGTGACGCAAAGGAAACATGTCCCCCAAAAGACAAAACATGCTCCTGCATATTCAGCATTCTGACTGCTTAACCTACTAGAAGGTTGCCTCACTTTCTCTTTCAAAAAACGCTGATGCTCGTGCAATGGAAAAATGCACATTTCAGCATCAGGCTGAGGGGAAGGGGTGGGCGGCACACGTTGGAGGTGACAAACCCAATCCAAATATATAAACAAAAAGCAACAAAACCATTTGGTGAATTTGGTCCGAAGCTTTCTTGTGTTGTCGTTTTTTGGGGTGCCCTTCCCAACTTGCTTCCATTTTGGTGGTCGCCCGTGGCGGTGCGCAGGTTTGCGCGTACGCCTCGCAAACTGCGGAGGACAGCCAACATGAGAAAATCAACGAAGGTCCACAGCCATCAACCACCACTGAAGGCACAACATGTTCAAGAGATATGCAACCACAAATTTTCTACACTTCCCTTCTACCGTCCAGCAGGGCACCTTGACACCAGCGATCAGCTGCTCAGCGTGCGGATCGAGCTCTCAGCAGGTCAATTGAAGCTTTCTGTTGTTATCATCAACGGTGCTGGAAAACACATGCTATTTGGAAGTTGAACCACTGCGACACATACATACACATGACATACCTATTGAAGCATTCCTTCAAACTGTCCTCATCGATAGAACATCATCATCATCATTGGGTTCTTTCTTTCTATCCTTGTCATTCTTCGGGTTCTAGGGTTGTCCCGTCCCCATCACAACAATCCGATAAAGGTTCCAAAGCTCCTTCTGGTCTCTCCTGCAAAGGTGGTAAAGCTGTATCACCATCACTGGTATGGTAATCGAAAAAATGAGAAGTGAACTCCAAAGATGCCAATAGTAACTGCTTGCTAGACATCACCCATTTGGGATTTCTTCGCATTTCTTTCCTGGTGCCATTTGCCTTGTATTTGCAACAGTTTGAAACTAGAACCTGTCATTTTGCATGGTATTTGCTACATTTTGGCATGTTCGCCTTCCATTTTGCAAGGTATTTGCTACATTTGACATGTTCACCTCCCATTTTGCGCGGTATTTGCTATATTCTTGGCACTTCAACCTCTCATTTTGCATGGTGTTTGCTACGTGTTGGTTTTAGGGTTTCATTTAGGGTTTCATTTAGGGTTTCTTTGGGGTGTCATTCTGCAGGGTTTCATTTCGGGTGTCTTTTGGTTCTCATCATAGGTTTCATTTAGGGGGTTTCTTTCGGGTCTCATTTAGGGTTTCGTGTAGGGCCTCATGTAGGGTTTCATTTAGGTTTTTGTTTAGGGTATCTTTAGGGTTTCTTTCAAGGTTTTATGTAGGGTTTAGTTTGGTTAGGGTCTAATTTAGGGTATCTTGGGGAGCCCGAGGTCATCGAAGTACTGCGCGTGCCCCGCGAAATCATCATCATGTCCAAATCAAAATCGACGACTGTTTCACAAAACGCGGCTTTCGACCCTTTCAAAACGTCGTCCAAATTCACCGCCTGCCACGAAAAAATGAGCTCCAAAAGCACCTCTCATTTTGAGCCACGCCTGCCAACGTTTTAGCAACGCGCAAAATGTCCCACGCCTGCCGCGCTTTTTGACAAGTGCCATTTGTCCTGCGCCTGCCACACAAAACGACGTTTCGGACCTCCAAATGTCCCGGATGTCCCACGCCTGCCACACGAAATGGACATAGCTCAAAAAACGAGCACGGCACGCAGGTAAAACGATACCTTTCGACATGGCCACCGTCGAGCCGCAAATCCGTNGAGCACGGCACGCAGGTAAAACGATACCTTTCGACATGGCCACCGTCGAGCCGCAAATCCGTGCGAGCCTGCGCAATCGAAACGCACATGGACATCTCAAAGAGGAACTTTTGTACGAAAATTTAAAGGAAATCTGCGCGCCCCAGATCCGCCCCCCGAAAGGCGCACAGCACTTTGTGCGAGCCTGCGCAGTCGAAACGAAACGATGAAACACAATATATGGAAATTTACAGGAAAAACGGGGCGCACGTCGATCACACCAGGCCTTTACCCTTACCGTAAGAACCCCTCAGTGTGGACACACTGTTTGGGGAACAAGAATGACCCCTAAACCAACCCTAAAATTAACACCAACCCAACCCCAAATGGACCCAAAGCAAACCCGTGAATGAACCCTTAACCAACCGTAAATCAAAATTCCTATGTAAACTAAATATACCCTAAATAAATCCGAAGCCAACCCTCTACAAGTCGGAAGTTTCAAAAATTGAAACACCTATAGCTTATAGAACTGCACAGAGCCTGGGCCTATAGGATGCAGGCAAGCCTTCTGTGCTTCTGACATCCCTTTGCCTTTGCCATCCCTTGTTCCCTTGCTCTTGCCATCCCTTGCTNCAGAGCCTGGGCCTATAGGATGCAGGCAAGCCTTCTGTGCTTCTGACATCCCTTTGCCTTTGCCATCCCTTGTTCCCTTGCTCTTGCCATCCCTTGCTTTTGACATCCCTTTGTTTCTGACAATCCTTCGCTTTTGACATCCCTTGGCTTCTGACAATCCTTTGTTTCTGACATTCTTTGCTTCTGACATCC